>QLOD02000013.1:27354113-27365140 GCA_003260245.2 Sideroxylon spinosum | reverse complement strand
AAGAATGTTAAGTAATTTCCACGAACTGTTTCCTACGAGTCCAAACAAAAATTGGAAAGCATTAAACTTAAACATTGCCATTGCTTGATTTCGAATCCAATGCTCAATAGAGTTCGAGCTGATTCCATTGCCTTCTCCTCTCCAGGATCCAATGCCTCCCCCGTTAATTCGCCTCCTGTGTCTACTGACCACTGGGTTGCAGATGTCTGGTCCTGGATTGCTTCGGTTTTCTTGCTTTGCAAATTGTTCATCGAAGCAGGAGCCGCAGCAGCAACAAGGGGTGCACTTGGTGGCCCGTGCCGCTTCTTAGGTACTGGCATATCATGGTCGTGTATTCCTTTGTACGTTATAATGAGAGCACTCGCAGCATCTACGGCCCTCTCGATGTGCTTCCGGACAGGACATCCAGCTGAGGTACATCTGTAGTAGTTCCTGCAAATATATACAAATGGAAAATGTTATTATCCCTGAAAAATATGCCAAAATGATAAGTCAATAGCAATTTTGTAATTAAAAATGCATCTTAGTGGATGTTTTCATTCAAAGTGACAAGTACACAAGTCTCCACATCATTCTGGTAACTGATTCTGGTATAATTTTCTGACAGGGTAGTGTTGCTCATACAGGATATATCAGAATCCAGAGAGAAAATGCAGATGTAAATGTATCGAAGTGCATATATATAGTCATATTTGGAAACATAATTTCCAAAATGGTTCCACTATAATTATTTAAGCAGTAATCCCCTTCTCTCAGTAACACAACTGAGCAGTGGAGCAGAGACAAGGTATAGGCTGAAACCATCAAATTCCATGCAAGATTGTACCTTTACCTCACAAAAAGGAAATCTAAACTTCATTGCATGAAGTTAGGTCAACTGATACTGAGAATCATGGAAACTAGAACATCCTTCCAATTGTTGATCTCGAATAGAAATAAGGCCCCAGGACCAACTGAGATGAATGTGGCAGTATACTGATATAATTGAAGTGGTAAGAGAGGATGAAATTCGATACATAACTCTTATGAAACATAAAAATTTAAAAGAGTTTGAGTACTCATTGAATATTCTAATCCAAAGTAAGGAGTAGTTTCTCTTTTCAATACACTTGGCCCTAGTTTGGCATAAGGGAATGAAATGGATTTGTAATTCCGACCCTTTTGAGTATTCATTACTTTATTTGGTACACTTATTTGAAATGAAAATAACCATTATCTTTGAGCAGCTATTCCATTTCATTACCAATTCATTCCACTTTTAAAACAGGAAATGCCAAAGAGGAGACTGGCATAGACTTTGTAAAATCTGAAAATGAAGTGAAGATTTCTATTCCCATGCTGCTATACATGCGCAAAGCACAAGCCTTCCCCCCCCCCCTCAGGAGAGGATGGAGGTTATTTGCTGACTTAATGGGATCGTGTAGCTGTTGAGCTTGCATATGTAGTTCGTTCAACTCGATATGGTCCTTCACCCACCTTTATATCCTCCTCTGTCAGCAAGATCTGCTCTTCAAACTTCCCAGCCACTGCTCACCCATCGCCTTTACCACCGGTTGTGGGCAGGACCATTGTGGAGGAGGAGGAGGAGGGGCGGTCCAGGAGGGGATGGAGGTTATTTGCTGACTGAATGGGATCGTGTAGTTGTTGAGCTTGCATATGTAGTTCGTTCAACTCGATATGGTCCTTCACCCACCTTTATATCCTCCTCTGTCAGCAAGATCTGCTCTTCAAACTTCCCAGCCACTGCTCACCCATCGCCTTTACCATTGATTGTGGACAGGACCATTGTGGAGAGGCAAGGAGGAGGAGGAGGAGGGGGGTCTCTGTCGAAAGCATCAAAACCATCACCACCACGCCGACAGCCCGACAACAACGATAAGGCCATGCAGGAACTAGTCAGTAACTAGAGCAAAAGATTGAAGCTCAGGGAAACTGATTGGTTTTCCTTTGTGGCCATGATTGAATACTTTACCATTTAAAATATGGAACCAAACAAGGGAATAGAATGAGTTGTCCTCATTCCATTCCATTCCCTTCTAGCAAACTAAGCCTTGAGTACTTTTCTATTGACAAAAACTGATTAAAAAAGAAAAAGAAAAGAAAAAGAAGAAAGAACAAGAAAAATATGTTTCTATGGGGCATGGAGCTCTAGGGAATTTGGTAATCCTCATTATGAATACAAAGGCTCAAGCCACCTATACTCAACAGAAGACCATATGCAGAAATGTGCAGCTAACAATATAAAAGGCTATTCGCTTATGTCCCTGGACACACCCTAACAATCCGCAATAGCCAGTTAGCCATGATAGGCAACTGCTGATAGAGCTTTGACATGTAAGTAAAGAAACCCAGATAGAGACTAGAACACCCCAGAATGATTTAATTTCGGTAAGTAACCGCCTTGAATTCATGCTCAAGGCATATACAAAAAGATGTTATCACAATGATGAACATTTATTTTTTTTATTTTTTAAATTTTGATAAGCCACAGTGATGAACATATATGTTCACAAACAACTTAAATGTACTATATTTATGTAGGAAATATAGGAATGAAGCAAGCGATAGAAGTGATGCTCTTAGCCCCTAACAAAAGAGATGAACTATAGTAGAAATTGTTTGTTTTCTTCATGGTAGAACCAGCTCAAAAATAAAGTAAGACTTAATATGCACACTATACACCTGCCAATAACTTCATATATAATTTTATTTTTGTCAAGACTATCTCCCTCCCATAATTTTGAAGCGCAACAAAAATTGGGTGAATCTGAGATTCAGAGCTTTCTGATTGCTGTTTCTTCATCAGCTAGAGCACAATTATCACACTATATGTTCTATACAGAAACATAATCAAAAGGAATATGATTTCATGGTCAAACCAACTTATATTAAAACATTCAGCATGCTCAGAAAAATAGAACTTCAAAAAGTTGTTAAGGGGTGCATAATTATATATATATATGTATAGTTGTCAAGGGGTGCAATCATATTTACCTGTAAACTACATTTAAGTTGACTGTGACTCCTGTTTCAACAGGAAGTGTATAACATATTCAGTGCAACCAAAGAATACTTGATTTCAAATTAAGGGATTGCATAACCCGAATGACTGACTATAGCTACCACAATTCAGCAGCGTGCAACTAAAAATAGCACCAACAGGGCACTCATACTCATTAATAGAGATCAGATACGGAATTGAAATGTAAAATTGAAAAACAGGCATGCACCTGGGATGAGGATTTCCTTTCACCATTTTTTGTCCATACTTGCGCCACCTATAACCATCTCCTGAAATTCCCACATCACCAGCCGCATGCACAACAAATTTAGGTTTCTTGCCAGGTTTAAATAGAGAACCTGAATGGCTTAAGTTGCTTTTCTTCATTCTGTTTACACAGACAGCGCAAATTAATGGAGTTCAAAATGCACTTAACAACACTGTATCAACCAAATAAGAAAAGGAAGAGAGCAATAAGCCCCAAAATCTGAGGACCAAAAGTAACACAACTTGCCTTCGTTTTGGTTCTGGTTCTTCACCATGCTCCTCCTTTACATCAATCTCGGCAGTATCATCGGAACCACTAGAGTTCTGTAGTTTTGTTTCGCATAGTACAGGTGTTTCTTGTACGAGCTCTCTAGAAGAAGAAGATGGATCCGAATCATTAGCCCTTCTTGGAGGCACAGTCCTGGGTACAGCAGCTAACGCAAGCCTACTCTCCCTCGTGCTATTTATTCTCCGAGGTGGATCATGATTGTGCTGACCTTTAGAAATAATCTCAATGACATGGTTAGAGTGATCACAGCATTCGATCTTTTTAGCATAACAGTCAGAATATGTGCATTTGTAGTAGCTTCTAGAACCTTGAGGACTTTTCACCTGCTTCTGACCATACTTCCGCCAATTGAAGCCATCAGTAGAAGGTGTCCTCACAAAAGGTACAACAGATAAAGTTTTTGGTTTGGAAGAATTCTGATGTTCTGCTTCTGGCAAGCGTGCACTATTAGTGTTTGCTACTGGTAATGCCTTTTGACCTTGGAGTGTAGGACTTGGGGTGGATGAAATGGACTGTGTGAGAGAAGCTGGTGATAATTCTGAAGAAGAAGTCGAACACCCAGGTGACTGGAGTTGGTTCTGTGACTGAACTTGAGCAGCCTGGGCCGTTACACTTGCCAAAGCTCGCTGGTGTGACACCCCAACTTGATCCTGCAGTAAACAAAATTATCAAGATAAATTTTAACCATAATATGATGGGAAATCTTTATATAAATAAAGATGTTAGCTTCTAAACACAATGGCAAATTTATATAACAAACACGGAATTTTGACTCCGGGATTTGAGAAAAAAAAAAAAAAAGATGCCTGAATGGGGGAAAACTTGGCCTAGTAGATATCTACAGGTACATAAGGGCCAGCACAGATATATCCCTCTTTATCATCACTGTTGTCATTCCACCTATTAATATCAGCTATAAGGTCATATTTTCCAATAAGCAAAGGGACAATAACAGATGTTTGGAAACCAAAAATACACGCAATCTTCAATTTTGAATACTTTTACACACAATCTCCAACCATAATCTCAAGTCCCTCAAGGGAGTCAGTGAGTTTCCCCAAAGAATCCTCAGTTCTAGCAGCCAATCCACAAGTCCCTAATGAGCCTGCATGAAAGAGACTTACCCATGGGAGCAGAACCACTATTGGAGTCACTGGGGCCTCCACATTAGTTTCTCTTAACAAATTCTTTAAAATACAATAGAAAGTGACATTTCTCAATTTTACAAAAAATTCTCTATTCAATAATACATCAGATTCTCCAAGTCGTCCTCTGCATATTCATTTATAGGTCTTTCCTAGGGACTCAAGAACAAGAATAATTTCCATTTTTTTATCTTTAGACATGATTTAATAGTCTATTGTTAGTTACTACAAATGGTACACGTAGATATTATTTTATTTTCCATTTCTAATCTTTTTTTTTTAATTAAATATAATGGACATTAGAGAGGTTGAAAACTCGTAATAATAATAATAATAATAATAATAATAATAATAATAATAATAATTGTTCAAAGTGGATAATTTTTTTTTTCCCCCTAATAAGCCAGAATAGTTTTGGCAAATTTATTTTTATTTTAAAATTTAGAGATTTTAGTTTTTAATCAAAGTTAAGTTAAGAGGTAAATTTAGATAAGATTAGAGGAGGCAATTATAATCCAAACCTATGAACCCCTCCAAATAAACCCAATAAATTGGATCCTATTCAAAAAACTATATGGTCACAGTTGGGTGGGTACAAAATAATAATAAATGGGTTTAGATGATTTAACATCATAAACCCGATAATCACCTGATAAAAAGTGAAAGTGATAGTTGAGACCCCCCAAGAATTCTGAGAGACCAGCTACTGAGCGAAGAAAGTTACATTCCCATATTAAGGTCTAGAGACAAAGGAGTCGTTCGTTGACGAAATTTTCAGAACTACAATGCAAAAGATGAAAAAAAATAACAAAGCAATCGAGAATGACTTTGGTTTTCATATTCTTGTATTGTTCACCAGTGTCGACTGCGTAGTGAAGATCGGAAAAGTAGCTGAAGACGAAAAGTACCGAAACTGAATGGAACCAGAGGGAAATAAGATACGCGAAAACCATATATACAGTGAGAACTACAAATAAGGGAATAGAGTGGGGAAATTGAAGGATTCTATCATCTACAGTTGAAGCAAAAGCCTCCTTACTTTTTTTTCTTTTTCTTTTTTTTTTCTTTTTTTGGAAATTGAAGCAAAACTTGTTTTTTCTTTTTCATTTTTATACAGGGAGCTTGCTTTTTATTTTTTATTTTTATATAAGGATCACTCCACTGTCAAAATTTACCTTTAATTTATTCGATTTTTATACGTCAAAATTTGCTGTGGATATTTTTACTATTCTATAAAAACATTATTTTATAATACAAAACCATAAACCTTAGTATGAAATTTTTTTTAAGTGTGCTCATTTAGAAAAAATAATAACAATAGAAGGGTCAAATTCAGGTTTATAGTTTTGAGATGCCGTATTCAACATCTCCAAAATTGACCCACTACTGAGTGTAATTGGGTTGAGCCCCTTTAAATACCAAGCCGTTTTGAGATGAGCCAAACCTTTGCCAACTTTAGATAAGATCATATCCTAATAGGTTAGATATTAAAGTTTGGAAGGGAGTTGAACCTTATGAGTAACTTTTGTATATATTAAAAAATTCTGTTCGTTAAAGTATTTTAGAGATTGCTATAGTGGCTGTCTACAATTGCAGAGGCACTGTAGCATCACTCACTCTAATATAGGCTCATTTTTCAACTCTAAAATCATCCCCTCTCTATTTTAAAGAAGAAATGAGGCTTAAAGGAAATGATATTTATACCTTTATAGGCAACTAAAAATCTAAAATAAAAATCATGGAGACTAAATGTGAAGAGACTACATTTGTTGAGATAAAAAGATGAAGATATCTAGGTAGCGGCAAAGGTGATTTGATTGGAGGGTG
This sequence comes from Sideroxylon spinosum, assembly GCA_003260245.2. Lineage (NCBI taxonomy): Eukaryota > Viridiplantae > Streptophyta > Magnoliopsida > Ericales > Sapotaceae > Sideroxylon > Sideroxylon spinosum. The sequence goes on along the minus strand of QLOD02000013.1, from coordinate 27,358,611 downwards.
CTGGCAAGGTTAGGTGTCCCTTAGTGGCGGATGAGGTGCCATGTGTTGAAGGACTAACTAACCCTCCATTCTCTCATTTTAATTCCAAGTTAGCCATGTGATCAAAGGTGTTAGAGAAAACCTATAATATCTTTTAATCGCATTTAATTCACCAACTACTATCAGTGTTACTCTCCAAAACCCTCTAGCGGAATTTGAACATATGCTGCAAACCAAAAATAATAAATTATATCCAATTAGACCAATTTTCCAATAATTTGAAAAAAAAATACTTTCATAAAACCAACCTTTTTTTTTCTTAGTGGATTGTGATTACCAGTAACAATAACAAAATTAATGACAGAAAAATCATCCCACAGCTAAGCTACTTTCAGTTTGGATATATATGTTCTTTAAATCAGACTTGATGAGCAGCTAACAAACTTGATTCCTTCTTCTTTTCTTTTCTTTTTTTTTTTTTTTTTTTTCTTTTTTTGTTTGACTTTGACCATTTCCGCTATGACCAAAAACCTTAAACTTCCGATTTCTTAAAATAATTCTTTACACGCTGTTTAGAAATAAACAAAATGCACTAGGTAAATATAGCATGAGATGTGCAAATATGACTGCCTCCAAAAGGTGAGATGTAGCAGGAACGCAATAGACAGAATTCTCAATATCAGAGACTGATACAAACGCAACTGAAAATCAAATAAGCAAATAGGAGGATCTGCAAACCATTCAACGGTACTTCCCCATCGAAAATTGGTGGGAAAACATGGTTGGAGATTGGGAGAACAAGGAGGAAGGGCTGTATTTTAGCAACATTTTGCTTGTGGGCTGATATCAAAGGAATGAAATACATTAAAGTTATCAGGAATAGAACAGTGTACAGACTAGAGAGAAATTTTTTTGTCCAATTTTTGGATTTTGTTGATTCTGTGGAGGTGAAAGGAGTGTAGAGCTTCTATTTGGACCTCCTTTGTTTAGATTTCCTTTTGTTGATTCTTGACTTTTGTACATTGGTTGGATGCATCCCCTTGATGCATCTCAATTCAGTACTTTTATTATGTATAAAAAGAGATCTATATGAACTACACTAAGACCAATAATTATGAAGGGCCAATTTTAAATTGTTCTTCAACGAATTAAAATTATTTTGTAAAGAATGCTTATCAATGTATACATATATGAAGGGCCAGTTTAGAAATGTTAAAGATACAAATCCAGATGTATACAACTCCAAAGGTACTTTGCAAACCCAACTTCAAACTTTATTACCGTAAATTGAAATTTAAAATTATAAGCCAAAAACTATGATTACTATATTTTCTATTTTACTGGAGATGATACTCCCACCAACTGAAACACATTCTATTTCTGTTTCACTAAGTTACAACACTAAGCTGCCTCTGTAAATGCATATGCCTCTCAGTTGCCCACTCTCCGATGATTGAACAATTTAGACATGATCAAACACAAACTTCATGGTCTGTTACATTTTCAAAATTCATCACAAATTCCCAAATCGAGGATCTCATTATTTCAGGTTCTCCAACACTCCAAAATGACAAAACAGAACCAACCATGGACAGAAAAATACCAGACAACACAAAAACCTATAATTTTTTATAGAAACCTCGTATTTCAGCGGACAAATAAAAATCTCACTAGATCCCTATAAGCTCAGGTGTCTGTAGTCAAAAGAAAAACATGAAAAACAAAAGTAATTCATGAAAAACATAAACCGGTGATGGAAACTATTACCAGAAAAAATCAAGAAAACCATTGCCATGAACCAACTCCCTTGCATCAGTTGTCCAATTCAAAACTTTAAATTGCGAATGCCTAATCGAAACAAATTCAGATTCACAGAGGTTCACCAAGAATCTAACTCATGCAAACATAGTCCAACCATGTATATCCGTCAAAAAAAAAAAAAACAGATGCACCAAACAAACAATTTCAGAAATGAACAACTCAAAATTCAGCGAATACACTCCTAACCTTGTGTTCAGCCGACTCCAGCGGCCGTAGAAGAGCATAATCCACCGGCACCTCTGTCAGATCATTTCCGAAAACCATTAGCTCCATAAACATCCATGCGTGCCAATACCATATATATACATACACAGAAACAAAGAAGTAATTAGTGATCGCACCTGAGAGTAGGTGGGAGGAACCAGAGAAATCGCGCGGGAGATCATTCTCGGACGAAGCCACGCCTAGGGTTTCCGATTGAGAACCACCGGACAGTGCTTCTATGGGCTGCACCGAGCCGTCTAACTCACTGAGTTGCCGCCTCTGCTCACCACCAACTTCACCTTCGCCGCCGCCATCATCGCCAACCTCCTCAAATTCTTCATCGTCGTCTTCTACGCCTCCTCCTCTATCGACCGCTTTCGCCCTCTCTGCTTCTCCGATAGCTTCGAAATTTTGCTTGCTTACATCCATGGCCGATTCGAACTCGCTGAGAGAGAGAAGGGAAAGAGGCTTTCACTTTCACCTTTCGAGCGGTTTTTGTTCATGATTTTTTTTTTCTTTTTATTATAATTATCAATTACACTATAGATAACGAAATATACAATAATACCCGTATTATACGCAAAAATCACCACCAACCCTAAACTTCCAAAAAAGCTACTTTCCTCTCTAATTTATCTAATGCTATAAAAGAATTTTTTTTTTTTTTTTTTTTTTTTTGGGGGCTGTTGGGTAAACAACTGTTACATCTTTTACTGATGGTACCATTTGGAGCACCAACATACTTTAACATTCTCTAAAACTTTTTAAAACTTATTTTTTTGATATCTCAGGTGTTCGGGCCAGCTTACGCGTACCTCAACTAATCCCTGGAAGCCCTGAAATTAACGACCGGATAAACACTCCAATGACTACGGTATCAGTGGCAAGCGGGTTTTGAACCTGAGAACACGGGAGAGTAAACCCCCCCACTGTGGTTTAAATTTTTTTTTTTAAACTTATCTATTTTCATCTCACTACACGCATTATAAATCCATATTTTATCTTATTTTTATTTCATTTCTATCACTCCAAACGCGCATTGAGTTGTCAATTCGATAAAATACTAACTTTTAGTGAATTAACTGAGAATGTAATGGTTATTTTATTTTAACTTAATTTAAAAGTTTTTAAAATCTTTATTAAATACTTAACAAAAGTTACTAAAAATTTCTGTTTATTTTATCAAACGCACAAAAAATTTCACTGCCAATTTTTACCAAAAAGTCTACTAAAAATTGCTCTTCTGAGCAAGACTTTCATCTCTCTCATCTTCTCTTTCATTTTTATTCTACTTGCCACTCTCTTCCTTCCTGTCCTCCCTTTCTCTTTTTTCTTCTTATTCACAATTTTACTATATTTTTTTTTTTTCCAGATGACCACAACTTCATAATCTATTTTACACACAAAGCGACTATATAGTTATAATATGTAATTTAATATATGTGAAGTGAACTCATGGATAGAAACAAGGGATCCATTTGCTTTATAAATTCATTATAATTGTAAAATTTACACTAAAAATTAAATTGAAAACATAGCAAAAAATACCTAAATAATAATTGAGAAAATGTTTTAAAATTATTTATCTCATAATGAATGGTTAAATATTAATTAAAATTAGAAATAATTATTATTTTTAATTTAAATTAGTTATTTTAATCATATTTTTTTTATAAAACACAGTGTACAAATTAATAATAACATTGAAGTTATTACCAAATTATACATGACGCTCTCGATATTCAATATAATTAATCTCAGGAGTAGTTATTTTTTTAAATTTAAATTGCTCAAATTGACTATATATATAATTACTCAACACAAATTTAAATTAATTTTATAAAATCAATCAAAAAAATTATCACCAAATCTTATGCATCAATCTCTATATTTATCACTTTACTTTTTCTATTTTTATAGATCTTTAAATAAAATACTATTTTCTCATTTTTTTCAATATTTATTCACAAAACATTCATTTCCCTTTATCCCTCGTGTAGATAATCATAACTTCACTTTTTTTATTTCCTATAAAGCCACTATAGTTGTGATATGCGATTCATCTAAAAGGACTATAGTTGTGATATGCGATTCATCTAAAAGGAACTCATACGTTCCTTAAATAAAACCTATCTATAAGTTCATTATAATTTTAAATGATAATGGAATGTTTTTGTAATTTTTTAAATATTTAGAGGAAGATTTTGTAATTATTGTTAAATTATTTCAAGGACAAAATTGTTTCTTTGTGCACTTTTTTCAAATTAACTAAATTGAGCGATTATTTAATAACATTTCAAAATAAAAAAAAAATTAATAATAAAGAAAGCCCCTTACAATTATACTAATGTCCAAGAGAAATTTGTATAATCATTTTATTTTATTTTTTTTTGCTATCAGGTACAACTAGAGAGTAAAATAATAATAATAATAATAATAATAATAATAATAATAATAATACATATGATACTTCAAATTTTTAGGTCAGTAAAAT
>QLOD02000013.1:27339356-27354013 GCA_003260245.2 Sideroxylon spinosum | reverse complement strand
AATAATAATAATAATAATAATAATAATAATAATAATAATAATACATATGATACTTCAAATTTTTAGGTCAGTAAAATGAAATTTTGCATCCAAAACTTCGCCCCTTTTTGAATTTTCCTAGAAAAAGTTCATGAATTTAGAATTTTAATTTTTAAAATTCAACTATAATCATTTTACTAGTTAGGTTAATAAAAACGAATATTTTTACTAAAAATCCAAATACTTTTTTTTTTTTTTTTGGTTTAAGAATTTTCTTGATAAATTTACTGATTTCTTCGGTTAACCGATCATTCTCCCCATTCAACTTGGTAGAACATAAGAGTGTGCTCTGAATGCCATTCAAATAACTAGCAATGGACAGACTTTCAAGTGCTAAAATAACATCCAATTCTCACAGACCTCAAGTTTCCAGTCACCCGATTCTCATTTCCTAATAAAATAGAAGGAAAGGGAAAAAGAAAAAGACAATTTAAACATAGCCAAGCACAAAAAAACCATCTCCTGCTTTAGGTAACCCAAGACGAGTTAAGACCTCTCACTCCCGTGAATTAATGGTCCATATTATTATTTGATTTTGTTGATTGATAAACAGAGGAGAAATTTGACCTCCTAGCTAGTAAATTCCTTTATTTCTCAAAAAAAAAAAAAAATGAAAACTAATAAATTGAAAAAGAACCATGTAACTCTCTGCCAATTTACCCCAGTTTAATAGTGTGTAATTTACACCAGTTAAGTTTCATGACATAAACAAAGGAATTGGTAAGAGGTCTTCCACGATATCAAAGAAACATAATAGGATATATGACATCAGGGATACTTTGTATGTAAATTACATCCAACTGTAAAAGCAGGAATCCCTCCCCATGGGGGGGGGGGGGATCAAGAGGCAGATATTTGCCTTCTATCCTTTTCCCCTTGGAAACCTGAAAACAGAGGTATAGTTATATGGCTAATACCATATTAAGAAAATGTTGTCACAAACCCACAAATATAGTCAAATAAAAATCCCTGTTTGAACACACATGTTTTTCCCTATAACCACGGACACATTTAATTCTTAGGACCAATGTCCTTGAGGGCACAGATCTGCTCTTCTCCCATTGCGGACATGACAGACACTACAAGATCCTTTCCTTCAGCAAACCCATCTTTAATCTACGCTCAAGGAAAAGCAGAAACAAAATGTCATTCAATTTTGCTAACGAAAATAAGAAAAAAGGAATCGAAAGATGAAGACGACTTCGGGAGTTCAATGCAAAAGCAAGTTGTTTCTATACCTGGGAGAGCAGATTCTCATCAGTGGGAAGCCTCAAGTCATCCTTGGTGTTTCCATTTTCAGTCAAAAGACTCACCTAAAAGAAATGCTGACCCAGTTTGTTAAGCTCACAAGGCTATAGTTACCAAATTCAACTATGCTATTCTATGGATGCGAGGGACTTGTCAGTCAAAGTAACTTGTTACGTTTGCAGTGTCCGGAAAGTAATAGGTTTCACAAAAATAGTGTAATTTCATCCCAAATAATTCAGAGTAAGGCTCTGAAATTTTGTCTTTCTATAAATTACTACATCGCAGATAATCCAGAACAAGTCCGGGAAATGTTAATCCCAGGGGTTAGTCCAAGTGGCGCATGGGTATGCTCCCCACAGAGATCACCTGGGTTCGATTCTAGAGACCACCCACCACAAGAATTTCTTATGAATTAAACGGTCATTGTAGTTTGTGGAGTATTGCATTGGCCCCCGTTTTACTCATCAGTTACGTAGTCTATTGAGGACTGCAATAAACTAGTGGGGTTCCGGGTTACCAAAAAAAAAAAAGTCCAGGAAATGTTATCTTTTTCATGCAATAAAATTACAGAACATACTATCACATTCTTTCAGGTTAATAAGACACAAGAATCGAAGGATGATAGGAGTCCTCTATATCAAAGATTCAAAACTAATCTCCAAAACCCAATAAATGGAAAAGAAAATAAAAGAATATATATATTCAAATTCTATTCACCATCTGTCACATGGGCCGCGATTTATCAAAAATTCATGGATTGGCACGCAACATTTTCCCTGCAAATTAATCTCATTGTTAAATATAGAAGATAACTTACAAATCCATCTTCAGATATGTCAATTAGCTGATAATCAGTTCGATTAACATGGGGAACCTGGGGGAAAAAAATTGAAAAAAAAAAAAAAAAAAGAAAAGGAAGAAGAAGAGATGTCACCGAGAAGAGTCAAATCAATATCAATGAAGCACCCTTGAACTAAAGGTGGAATCCCTAGTTCATGCAAGAAACGGTGCATAAGCAAGAAGTAGAAATAGAAGATATGAAAGAAAATAGCGAAACTAATAACAAAAGCATGAGATTACATCACAGTTGTGGGATGAAGGAACAATATCTTCAAGCTTCTTGCCATTAAATATATCAATTCCCACAAAGTGGCACTTTGCATGCCCATGTTTTCCTGTTTTCGAGGTGGAGACCTCCACAACCTGTTCAGAGAACGGTAACACATTAAGAATATAGAAATTGCAAGAAACACATTAAGAATATAAAAATTGCAAGACAATAAAGCTTGGTTTATTCTCAGACCTACAGCAGTAGGGTATATCAAGATATAACTATATTTTACTGCTGGATCGTAAACAAATAACAGACAATATAAATTGAGAGAATGAACTTTTTTTGGATAAGTTTTAGGGAAGACTGCGGATACGTTCTAATTTGCCTTGCAAATGGTAGGTTCTATAAATCTTTTACAAGATCAATACGTCCATGTTTTGAAATATATTTCTGATTAAGTTCACATGCCATTTTTATGACTATTCTTCATTTATCCTTATATTTATGCTTACCCATCAATAGATCTAAAACTATTTTACTAAACACAAGTTCAAATGAAAATCACAAAAAATATATATACAAATATAAAATGAACACACGCACCCACGACACCCATCTAGATACAGCCAAATGGCATTGCATGGCTACATATTCCTACTATACTGCCACCCCTCTTCAAAAAAAAAAAAAAAAAGACAATGGTTGCAGATTATTCTAAATCAAATCAAGCATTTTCCCACTAGGTGGCCTCGGCTATACGGATTTGACGACGCCAACCAAATCTGTATAGAGCCAATAGTTGCAGATTATTAAACAAACATAAATGTGTGATTTTATTAGTATATTTAATTTGATATTATGATGTTTTTGATATTATTCGTTCTTTTTAGATGCTTTCACAAATATGAGAGGGTAAAACGATATTCTACACTCTTATAACTAGCACATGAACTTAACTGGAAATATTTTTTCAAAATAAGAATTTATTTGTCTTTTAAAAAAATATAGATGTTATCTCTTATTAATAAAACAAATTAAACTTCCCCAGGTTATATTTATATGTAAGCATGTAAATAAGGGGTGGACAAGTGGTTGGTCGGGGTTGGCTTGGAATAGTTTTTTTTCCATCGAGCTAAGCTGAGCCTAAGTTTAATTCCTGAGGCCCTCCCATCTAAGCCCAATTTTTTTTCTTTCTTTTTTTTTTTTTTGAAGAAAAACTGAACTATATTTTTAAATAAAAATAATTTAAATTTATAGAAGTATTTAGTTTAGTACTAAAATAAATATTTTTTTTTTTAAATTTTGATATATAAACTTAATTTTTATAAGAAAAAAATATATAAATAAATATATATTGACATAAGAAAATAAAAAGTATGTTTTAAAAAATTTGGACATCCTCAATCCCAAGCCCGTCCTAGATAATTAAACAAGCTCAACAAATTCTCAAAGCCTGAAAAAAATAGGATGGGCTTTGGCAGGGCGGGCCTAAAATCTCCACCCAATTTCTTGCAAAGAAGCGCTATATGGTTGGCAACATGTGATATCAGTATATAATGTAAGTGCTCCCAGAAGCTTAGCCTGCATTTCCCCAACAGACTTGAGTTGAAGTCTCATTAATTAAACTAGAAAAACAAAGCAAATATAAGCAAGAAAGTTGTGAACAAACAAAAATTCTGGTTAACAAGCTACAGAATGTGTAAGCTTAGTAGATCATGCAACCTCAGCTCTCCTAGATTTTCTAGGAAGTTATTCCACAACTTAGGTTCAAAAGGGTGTTCTATGAAGAAATAAAAATGGAAGATAAAAGAAAGGGAAATGTTATACCATTTAAAAAAAATAATTAAATAAAATAATTATCCTGCTCTCCTATCTTCTAATCTCAACTAGTTAAGGTGGTGTAATATTGGATTTTGAAATGTAAAACAAGACATTCGTTTTTCTGTCATAATAAATATAGTCGAAATACCCATTCATATCCAGCAATTTACTTTACCTAGATTATATCCTTCTCCTTGGTACTGTCCAAGTGTCAACTGATTAACATAATCAAAGATGAATTTGACAGCTAGGTAGAAGGATGCCTACTGTTGTCATTCTATAAAAAATGAAGGGCACACTCCCAAATAAGTTCTCGAAGCCTACATATTCACATGCACTCACACATAGAAGGGAAAAAGAAAACGAGAGAGTGAGTCATGATACAAGAGACACCTATTAAGACAGCCATAACATTAATTATGCATAACAAAGACACGTAACTCCAAGTTGAAAAAGATCTTCTAATATAAATTAACATATTCAAAGTAGTAAAATACAAATGTTTCCAAGTCACTACTTTAAGAGGATGTCAAGAAACAGGAGTGAATCGGAGGATCAGAGAGCCAGTAAGATGAGACCAGTTGCCATACCCAATTAAGCACCCACAACTGTTTACTAACAAACACATTGGAGCAATTAGGCACCTCTCCTATGACACAAACGTCCAAGGGAAGATGCATGTGATTTGGTGTTCCTAATCATTTATAAATTATACGTTTGCCCCTTTATTTTTTCACCTTTTGCCTCAATTTACTTCAAAATTTTATTTTTGCCCTCACTGGTTACAAATCCTTAGTCTGCTCTTGGACACGTGCAGATTTTGTTCAGAGGCATTTATGCATTATAAAAGATTACAGCAAAACAACATTTTGCAGAGGCTAGATGGGAAGATGTTTAAGAAAGTTTAAGAGAGTGGATATGGAATCCTGAATGGAGATTGACATGGGCTCTGATAGATTCTGGAGGGGGAATAGCTTGAGATTGACTTTGTGGAAACCTTCGCATCACTCTGATAGTGAAGCAATCAAAGAGTAGTTAAATAAATCAAATAGAATTATTAAAGTCTTCTTTTCAGATATATTAAAAAAAAAATATCAAACTATTCTCTTTATTGGATGCACCCTACATGACTGCTGGTCCCAAAAGGGGTAAGTAGTATGCTGGTCTGTACAATGCATGTATAAGGTGAAAAGGATAATAATACAGTTTGGCATTGAAGACTGATAGTAGGTCTAGAAAGAGCAAAATATAAATAGTTTAAATGTAAGAAAGGATTCCCACAGTGGTAGCATGGATTAACAGTATATTTAGTATAAAATAAATATGGGAGAAAGGAAGATTGGGAGGAGGGAATATGGGAAGGAAAGAAAAGTGAGAGGATGTGTTTGGTTGGGTGGAAAAGTAGGAGAAAGGAAAAAGGATATATATATGTTTATGTATATATTATAATTTTTTTAATTAAAATTTATTTTAAAAAAAATGTACCCACTTTTTTAATCATTATCACACTTTTCCCTCTCTCTCCTTCTTTTCCATCCACCTTCACTCAAAATTGAGAGGATAAATATTTGTCTGCGCCACCCCCTCTTTTCAACCCCTTCTTCCCTGCTCTCTTCCTTCCTTTCCATTTATCCCTCCAACCAAACTGTGGGAAAGGGTGATTATCCCCCTTTCCCCTTCCATCTGCCTTGTTTTCCATTCAAAAAACAAGCATTGCATAAATAAAGAGAGTGACAGAACAAGGTCAAATTTGAATTTAATTTTTGGGTGCTCAGAGCTACAATCTAGAGAAAATGAGAGACGTGGAAGGAAACCATAAGGCAACGGCTGTTCTGATTTCTCAAACAAAAAAACACTTCAAGAGTATGTATAATAGTATAAGGCCAACTTCTGAATGGCTAACAAGAAGCCAATAGACGGACTTCGAAATCATGAAAAATATTAATCAACCTACATAAAAAATGGGAAAACAAAAGTAGCTCATCTCATATTGTTCAATTAAGTTTAAGCTTACTCTCAATCTCACCTTCGCCCACCCCAAAGGTGCCGCCAAAAAAAAAAAAAAAAATCAATCATAGCCATGAAGTGAACATCAGAGTCTGAAATGCCACTTTCACCACTTCGAGCTTGGATAGCTAAGTCAGTCAAAGCCATGAGTAAACACCCCAGGTCTAACCAAACCATTATTTTGCGCACCAAATATTTGTGACTTTATTGTTACTCAAAGTCCCAAACCACTGAATAATTTCTGCACATAAGCCGAAATAGCAGATCTAGTCAAAACTCAAAAGGCACAAATCAACGACTCATCCAGGTTCTATATACTCCTAAATGGAACCAATCATCGAACTCCAACACATTCATAAACACTGATTACTCGGAAGTACCCAATTCCTCTCATAAGGATATTTAGCATCATTTCTCACAAGGAACATGGCAATAATCGTATACATATATATATGAAGTATTCAAAAAAACAAAAAAAGCATCAAGATCTGGAAGAATAAACACAAACCCAGATGAAATTTGAAGAAAACCCACAACAATAATAAAAAAAAAATAGACGGAAAAAAAAGAGGGCTGTGACCTTGCAAGGCCTGTTCTTGACGACTATGTAGCCATTCTTGCGGATTGTTCCAGCCTGCTGTGGGTAGGTCTTGGAGGCTCCGGCGTCGGCCTTCGACTCGAAGTGGTGCTCCTCGTCCGACATCTCTCTCTCCTCTCTTTCTCTCTCTAAAAATTCCCGAACGTCTCCTTTCTCTCTCTAAGAAATTAAAGAAAGACGAGCTTTGTGGAGGACGAATCCCCGTTGAGAAGTTGAAGGAAGAATTCAGTCGGTCCGTCACAATCTCTTATGCGATCCTGGCCGTTGGATCAATGATTCTTGTATTCTGAACCTTTTTTAGGGTTGTTATGATCAAGTCACAGGCTGTCGCCTTAAGAAACTAAATCTACAATCAAACGAAGACAAGTGTCCAGAAAATGATGCCAATGCATTTTGTGAGCTGATGCGGCATCTATCTATTGGTAGTGACAGAATTTTGCTACCAAAGTGGCTGCATGAAAGCAGTGTGGTCAGAATTTCCAGGCGTGCCTTGGAGACGAGAAATTAGATGCCATGGCCAAATAAGGGGCCGTTTGGCTCAACAGCAAAGATTAAAAAAAAAACTTCAACTTATATTAATTTTTTTTTACTAAATACAAAATTAATTTTTATCAATTTTCTTGATTTTGATCAACTTTTACAAATTTTTTTAACTTCTTTCTAATTTTTACTAACTTTCTCTAATTTTCTACAACTTTTAAAAATTTCTACAAAATAATCGATTAACCAATAAAAAAGGGATGATTATTTTAACTGATTTAACCGTATCCTATCCAATTCTTGTCCCGAATGAATAGAATCCGGATTCGTAGAAATTTTTGAGAAATTAAATAGGATGTGAAGACATTTTAGAAAAAATTTAAGAATCATATAGAATATATGTATAAGTCTGTTTCCGACTTGTTCCCGATCCATTCTCCAATTGTGTAATTTGCCGCCATGGCTATGGCACGGTCGTAACAGCCAAACCCATTATTATCATCAGCGTTGCCATTTTGGGCACAACGTGGGAAGTGTAGGAATAGCTCAAAAATACAGAGAACAGAAATTTCTTTCAGAGGAAATTGCTGAGGATGTTTTGGTCTTTAAGCTGGAAATTTGATTGCATTTACAGAGGTAGAAGGGAAACTTGAGACAGAGAGCTTTCAGAACTACGATAATATTTATTATTATTATTATTCTTATGTTTTGCGCCAATTGACGGTGAACAAGAATAATAATATATATATTGCTTTTCATGTATATACGTATATAAACATATTTTTGTGAATTTTTTTTTATTCATTTAAGGTGTTCGACCCGCAATGAAAATCTCCGTTCCTTGTTTAGACGGGGATGGGGTTAAAGATAAATTTCCGATAAGAATTGGGTACGGTATAGAGATTGATTTATATTTGAGAATCGGATACGAGAGTAGACGTATTTGTCTCATTCTCATCTCATATCCATCTCTACAATAAAGTATTACGTTTAAGCCGTCAATGCTAATTTACATTTCTTTTTTTTTCTTTTTTTTGAAATTTTTTAATAGTGCCTAATGGCTCTAAATCAAATAAATCAAGCGATGGTTAAATTATTCATGAACAAACTCATTAAATTTTGTTTATGTTTATTTAAGAAACGAAATAAATAAATCTTAACATAATTTTTAAGCTCAATGAACAAGCAAACCAAGTTCAAGTAAGGAAAATTTTGATTGGATAAATATCTTGAACAAATTCAATTGTTTTTATAAATATACTCTTTTATATCTAGATTAGTTACAAATTATTTGTCATTTTACTACTTATTTGTTTGGTTAAAAAAAATTTATTTACTTATTAAAAAATTTATTTATTTATTAAGTTTATTCAATAACAAATTCGATTAGAGATTCACAAGCATATTTGACTTCAACTCGTCAATAATACAAGTTTGAATATATGACGCGTTTGATACACAATACTACGTTGAAAAAGTCTGAAAATCTCTAAAAACAATTCGTTTTTTATTTCATTACATAAATTACAAACATCACAAATTATTTTATTTTTTATTATTTTCTATTATACCAAACACTCCCGTGATATCACAAACTTATTATTCTACTTAAGCTCATTAATTAATAAATCTAAACATTCAAAAATCTTGTTTGGACTCAAAAGTATTCGTAGCATTAAGCACATAGGTAATGAAGCACATAGGCAATTAAGTGATGAATGCTTGTTTCGAGGACTACTAGACTTATTGTAAGTACCTTGCAATTTTGCATTTTATTTTTTATTTATTTTTATAAAATTGTCACATTTTTAATTAAAAACCTTTGTTAATTTGTGGTTTCAGTTGGAATTATACATTTTTATTTTTAATTTAGTTTTATTTTATTTCTTACAAAGAATAATCCATACCATGAGATAAGCTCGAGAGAGAGATACAAGGGGAAGTTTTACCTCGAATCAAAATAGATTTAGGTTTCGTTTGGAACTTAATAAAAAAATATGAAATTTTATAAATTTTTATAAATACGAATTACGAAATTATAAATTTTTAATTTTATATTTATTACATAAAACACGAGATATTAATTTTTACAAATTTATATAATTTTATACAAATCCAAACCGACTAGAGATTTATATACTAGAGTTACAAACTGCGACGACTATTCTAGTTTGAGGTTTTTCTTTCACGATAAGCTCCCTTGATTGTTGCAATTTAAAGTAGGTGTAATAATTGCATACATGCATGCACAAGGATTTATAATACAATACCGATAAAATAAAATAAATGAGGGGCCCTGATCATCATTTCCCAAAATGTCTGCCACTAATTAATCAAATGGTAAATTAGCGCCTTTCATTTCTTTTTTCTTTTTTCTTTTCAAGAAGGTGAGGACTTTTTACGTTTTTTTTCTAATTACTTTTTTTGAGAGGAGATACTTACGCCTAAATTAAAACTTGGAATGAATAAAGGATGAGACTCTATATTACCTCCGTTTGGAGTAAAATCTGAGGTGGGTGAAGGATGAGTCTTTAGCACATCAACTCTTCCACTTGAGTTACATGTGTACTCACTATATTACTTCGTTTTGGAGTAAAATCTGAAGTGGATAAAGGATGAGCCTTTAGCACATCAGCTTTTTCATTTAAGCTGCATGTGTACTTACTATATTAGCTCCGTTTGGAATAAAACTTGAGGTGAGTATATGATGGGTCTATAGTATATCAGTGCTTCCACTTGAACTGCATGTGTGCTCACTATATTAGCTCTGTTTGGAATAAAATCTGAGGTGAGTGAATGATGAGCCTTTAGCATATCAGTGCTTCGACTTGAGCTGCATGTGTGCTCACTACATTAGCTCCGTTTGGAGTAGAAAAAAATATAAAAAATTCTATAAATCCTTACAAATATAAATTGAGAAACTTTAAAATTTAAATAATCTATTCAATATATAAAATACTAAACACTAACTTTTATAAATTTATATAATTTTATACTACTGCAAACACGCTTATTATTTTAAAATATATTACACATATCAAACCCACGGTGTTTAGTCAAACAAATAAAAAAAATAAAATAAAATTTGTTGTAAACGTGATACATCATGAAATTTAATTAAAAAAAGTTAAACAATTTTTAATAAAATTTTAAATTTTTTTAATATTTTTTTAAGACCCAAACATAATTGAAAGAATTGATACGTTTTAAATGGTTAATTGGTTTAACTCAGTGCAAAAATCTAATTCAAATAGTAATGTTAACATTTAAATTTTTTTTAAATCATTTAGTTATGAAATTCGAATAAAAATGAATCACTAACTTCAACTTGGTTTCATTTACCTTGTTAAAATATTTTATTTAAAAAATTATTTTTTAAAAAATCAAATATATTTTCTCATACTTAATAGCACGGACATATATAATTATTCTAACTAATACCCTTTATATTTTAGGGTAAAGAAACTTTAATATATATACATGTGTGGTTATGTAATTTTTGTAAAATATACAAATAAGTAACTATCAAATTAAGACCCTATTATATATATATATATATATATATTATTAAAAATGTAATTAATATATTATAAATAAAATATACACTGTATTTAGTAGTATCAATTTTGTTCAATTAACTATTCTTTTAATGTGGTGTTTGGTTCACATATATATATATAATTAACTTTTATTAATTTTTTCTCACTTTCTTCATCAACCACAAAATCAATTTTTACCAACTTATTCTAATTTTTATAAATTTTTTACAACTTTTATAAATTTTTATCAAACACTCAATACCTAAATTTGTGTGACGCGTGTCAATTTTGTATACAAAGTTAACACCTTTTATGCACCAAACAAAGTCTAAATTAAAGTTTGAAGCAAACTTTTAGGTTTTTCAATTTCTAAATAAAAAACCATCGATTCAAAAGAACTGAATTAATTTAATTTGATTGGATGATTTTGCAGATTCAGGCTTGCTTTTACCAGGTGGATGCCAAACACACACTCAATTATGCATCCCTATAAAATGTTTTACTAAAAATTTGTTAACGCATAAGAGATATCTGAGTCATCACCAACATATTTTTTGTGATGGATTGTACGAGCCTTCTCTCTTTTGCATTTCTTCCTTTTTTTTTTTAGAAATTCTATTTCTGTGTTTGAAAAGTCACAAAACATCTAAATCCTCAAGCCATATTCAAAACGCACCCTTTGAAATATTGTCGCGAAACGCGGACTGACCAGCCGTGATGCACGTTGACTGGTGGAGCATCCATTTTTCTGGTCCATGGCACGAGTCACCGCAGAACATGGCCTCTCCTCACTACACCACAAAATCCATCCTCACTGGCTGATGGTTGATGTGCTAGTTGATGAGTTTGTACTTTACATAGTTGGCCATCGGTTCCAATCCGATACGAGTATGGTGTAAAAATAACTATGATAGCTCGGACTAAATGGTGCCATTCATTTAGTGCTGTTTGGTATTTCAAAACTCACCAAAAATTACAATTTTTTTTCAACTTCTTATAATCAAATTTCAACATGTGTTACGACTTTTTCGATTTTTTTTTTTTTTTTGCTATCCAAACACCACTGCCTAAAAGCAAAAAATATTTTTAGTGGCCAAGTGAAATTCCCAGTGAGTATTTTTGTGTTGCTGCTTTGATCCTCGGTTTTTAGATGCTTTTGTAAGAGAAGATTAAAGGAATCTAGGGAAACAGGGAAAAAACAACTGAAACTTTGCGAGAAGAAATGGCTTCTATCTATAATGGATCAAATCATGGATGTAAATAAATAAAGCATTTGTGCCACCAAGAATGGTGAGGTAGAAAGAGAGAAGCCAAAGTCCAAGACAATCTCAGGATTGCTGTACAGTTTTTTTTTTTTTTCCTTTTTCCATGGAAGCACAGAAAGAACTCATCACATAGAAAACAAAAGAAGGGAAATGACCAAATTATCAGAATTTCAAATTTCTTTACTTAAATTCACTCTGTCCTTCATTGATTTGAAACTGGTTCAATATCCTTGAGAAGCCCAACTACCTGTTGCATGCTTGGTCTCTTCAAAGGAAGTTCAGCTGTGCATAGATATCCAATCTTCAATGCTTCTTCCATTTGCTTCTCTGTTCCTGTTCCAACAATCTTTGGGTCTATAGCTCTAGCTCCTTGGTTCTTCCTTACCAGTCCTCTCACCCAAGTGACCAAATTGCCTTCTTTCTCATCTGGGTAGTCATCTTCAACCGGCCTTTTCCCAGTAATGAGCTCGAACAGAACCACTCCAAATCCAAAAACATCAGACTTTGGGGTGGGGCTCTTTGGGGAGCCAGTTTCCGGCTGAAGAAACTCCGGTGGGGCGTACCCAGTTGAGCCTCGGGCAATTTCATCTTCCACCCCATTCCCAAAGATCTTCCCCAGCCCAAAATCGGACAATCTGGGCTCCAAATTTGAGTTGAGATATACGCTATTAGCCTTCAAATCCCTGTGAATTATCGGAGGTGAGCAACCATGGTGGAGAAATGCTAGAGCGCGGGCAGTTCCAAGCGCAACACTATGCCTAAATCTCCAAGTATTTAACAACCCTTCAGAGCCCACGTTTTGAATCCCATTATTACCTTCCTCTCCCCCAGTATCCGAGCTCCAATCTTCAGCCGTCCGAACCCCAAGTGGCAATTCATGGAGCAAGTTTTGCAAATTACCATTCTCCATGTAGTCATAAATGGCGATTCTCTGTTCACCAGCCAAGCAATATCCAGCTAATGGGACTAGATTAGGGTGCTTGATTCCACCAAGAAGTTCAAGCTCTCTTGCAGCTTCTTGATCTGTCAAGGTTGAGCCATGGACTAAAACTTTGACAGCAACATGAATTCCACCGGGAAGAAATCCTCTATAAACAGGCCCGAATCTCCCCTCAGCCAACAAAGTTTCCCGGTCAAAATGTGAAGTTGCAGATAAGAGGTCTGCAAATGTGAAATTCAGCAATGGCTTCTCGAAGATAACCACAGGGACTGATGTTGCGAGCTTCACATCGGCTACCCATGTGGTTGAATCAGTCTGGAAGGAGAAAGGTCCTGAGATGTTCTGCTCTTCTTTGTAAGAGTCCTGTTTCACTGCCCACAATCTGGTTCTTCTTCGACAACCAAAGGCCAAAAATAGCAACCCCAGAAGTAAACAAAACAAGGAGATGGTTAAAGCCAAAGCAAGCTCGAGGCCCCTACTGTGGGGGGATTTTGATTTCCTTCTTCTGAAGAGGTTTGCATTCGCAGCAATTGGGCAGCTCTTTAGCGATCCAACGAAGGCCGTTTGGAGGGTTTCGGGTGAGACTTTTGAATCGCAGAGGGTTAAGTTGTTGTTGTAGGAGAAGTTGAATCTCTCCATCCTCCGAAGTTTTTCCAATAGTGATGATGGGATTTCACCGGTCAAACTATTGAATGAAACGTCGAAAATTTTGAGGTTTTCGATGCTCAAGGGAGGGATTTGGCTACTAAGATGGTTTTTGGAAAGATCTAGTGATCTCAAACTACTCAATTCCGAAATCTCAGCAGGAATTTGACCAGCGAGGTTAGTTTTCGACAAGTTCAGATACTCCAAACCAGAAAGCACACTAATTTCAGGGAATCCTTGTTCAGAGAATCGATTATATGCAAGATTAAGGTGTTTCAGATTCTGGGTTTCATTCAAGTTACTAAAAAACTCCCCACTAAGATTATTCTCAGACAAGTCTAGATGAACCAAACGAGACCAATTTAAGCTAGAATTGAAATGTACCTGAGAAATGTGACCCTGAAACTGATTCTGGCTCAAGTCAATTCTCACCAATGGCTGTTGAAAAACACTAACAACAGAACCTCGAAACTGATTCCTCGAAATGTTCAGAGACAAATTCGATACCATCCCTGAAAAATCCGAAGCCCGGCCACGAATTTCATTCCCAGCAAGGTTCAAGGACTCGAGCTTGGGAAATGCAGCTCCAAAACCATCAGGAAGGCCTCCATTTAATTGATTTATTGAGAGATCAATTGAGACCAAAGAATGGCATCTCCGAATCCCAAATGGGATTCTTGAGTTGAATTGGTTTTGATTGAGCTTGAGAACTTGAAGCCTGACAAGAGAGCCTATAGCTTCAGGGATGTTCCCATAGAAATTGTTGACAGACAAGTCCAAGGTCTCAAGGAGACCAAGATTGCCTATGTTGCTTGAGAGGTTCGCAGAGATTTGGTTAGAGGAGACATTGAGGGTTTTGAGTGAACCCAAGCTCCAAAAATCTGAAGGGAAGCCAGTGATTTTGTTGTTGCTGAGATCCAAAGATTCAATCTTTTTGAGCTTGCCAATGGTGGTTTCAGGGATCAAACCTGATAGACCCAAACCAGAAGCTACTAGCTTGATGACATTTTCTTGGTCACAG
>QLOD02000013.1:27137068-27148378 GCA_003260245.2 Sideroxylon spinosum | reverse complement strand
CGATTGAAAATTGAAAATGCACACACATCACAGCTGTGATACAATCACACGCATCGAAACAAGTCATTCCATTTTTGTCGTAAGAAGAACTGGATATATATATATATATCCCCAGAGTGACCCAAAAGTTCCTTCTTTTGCCTCTTGCTTCAGATCGTTACTTTTGCGCTCTTCTTGAGATATTTCTTTTCTGGGTTTTGTAGAATTTGAAAATCCGTGTGTTTTTATCTTTGCTTATCTGGAGAGACAACTTATTTTTGGGAGCTGGGTAAGTTTTCTGTTCCAAACGACCCCCCTCCCCCCGGCCCCAAA
The DNA here is from genome assembly GCA_003260245.2 of Sideroxylon spinosum. Lineage (NCBI taxonomy): Eukaryota > Viridiplantae > Streptophyta > Magnoliopsida > Ericales > Sapotaceae > Sideroxylon > Sideroxylon spinosum. The sequence goes on along the minus strand of QLOD02000013.1, from coordinate 27,148,066 downwards.
AAAATAAAATAAAATGGAAGGATCGAAGGGAAGGAGATTGGAGAAGAGAGTGTATGAAGAAAGTTTGGAGGATCAAGGCAGTGGGATGCCTCAGTTGAAGAAACCCAGATTGCCTGGTTTGTCTAGGTTTGTTTTGTTATAACTTCTGTCAATATATAAATATTTTCTATTCTCAGTTTCTCATGGGTATTATTGGATCGTATTATGATTTTAGAAAGTTGATGACGTTGTATGTTTTGCATTTGTGTATGTGTGGGCATTAGTTGTACTAACAGTGAGAAAACTCTGAGAACCTCTTTTTTTTTTTTTTTCAATTGGAAATAAAACATCAAAGAGTGCAAAATGAATTAGTTATAGGATCTGAATATACAGTAGATTCAACAGATCAGATATCATATTCTATAGATTTATGAATGGCGAGGTCATTTTGGGAGTTTGGCTATACCATATGGTAAAAGTTAAAGCACTGCTTGCATGAATTAGTTAATTTATCATGAATTTGCCCCATCAGAGAAGATTGTTACACAGAATAGAACGTGACATCTTACCACTTTACCCTATCTTTAATCTCCCAATACCAATGCCACAACACACTTCCTAACAAAATTTCCTTTTTAACATTGTGAGACTAAGTCTCAGTTCTAAACTCTTTAAACTTATTGTGATATTTTGATTAATGCGAGCTTGCTATAATTGGTTCTAGATTATACATTCAATCTGTTTAATGTACTCAATGCAAATGCAAAGCATCATTTCTAGCTCAGTTGGATTTATTGGGGTTTAACATTTCCACAGTGTCATTGTGGAAGCTTTGAAGATGGATAGTTTGCAAAGACTTTGCTCATCTTTGGAGCCACTTTTCCGCAAAATTGTGAGTTGTGTGAATTTATTTACCACGAATTAATGATTTTTTTTGTTTAAATTCATGATTAATCTCTCCTTTTGGACAATTGCATGTTTGAATTCTTTTCTTTTGGTTTATTGTAATAAAAGCTCGAGGTCAGTTGTGATGAAACTGCTGATTGCGTTAGTGCATTCACTTTGTGTTCAGGATGAAAGTGAAGTTGCCTGTAACATCTTGAATTAACAAAAGTGATTGATGGCATGAATCCTTGAAGACATCTGAGTCTCTGTTGTGAATGAAGTCTTAAATTGACATGAATCCTTGAAGACATCTTTGTTGTGAATAAAGTCTTAAATTATTCCAATTGGTGTTCTAATTTAAATTATGCGAATTTTTGTTGCTTCAATCTCTGATTTCTGAGTTATAGTTCTGAACTGGAACCTTTATACATATATTCATTCCTTTTAGTTTTAAGTATCCACGATTTTTTGTTCATCAGTAATTGGGTTTTTATCCTGTGGCTTATGAAAGTCTATTATTATTGGTTTTTCTTCTCTACTTCATTTTGCGCTTTAAGTTATTTCGTCTTTTATCATTCTTATTTTTGCTTACTTATATGTCAATTAACCCCCATTCTGTCCAATTGTCAATTAAACCACACTTGTTTGTGGAGAAATTCTAAATGAGTTATGGCTTAAAATTTTGACTTTCTCCTTTTTAGTGAATATTTAGTTCTGAGAAGGAGACACATTTCTGTATTTTTTTTATTAGCACGTAGTGTGGTCTCTCTCATTTGTTAACAATGAACAATTTTATTGGAAAAAACAGGTAAGTGAAGAAGTGGAGCGTGCTTTGACAAAGTTACCCCATGCTAACCTGTCTGGAAGGTATGTTTATATTTAGAGCCAGCCATTACCATCTCTACTCTGTTTCCGTTCATAATATCTGCGATGCTGATAGACAAATTACTGGTGTGACAATAATATTGTGATACTGCTCATTTACAGCATTTTGCAGATTGTATTGTCAGCAAGTCAATTTATAACTTTGTAAAAATTGGCTAATGAAATTTGAGAAAAATATGATTGATCGGAAATTTTAGTGCAACTCAACTCGTCAGCCTTTTTTTTTTCCAACTAAATGGGATCCGCTGCAGAAATCATTTTTCTCCATCTTGCTTAGGCCATTTATTGTGTCAAACACCGGGTTATGTATTTCTTTATTATTGCCACCCACATTAGTTTAGTACATCACGTAAATAGAGTTTCCAGCTCATAGTATTCGAGGACAATTACTATCTAATATGCACGGAGGACAGTGATTTCAAAATTATAATTGGGATGAACTGTTGCTTGTTTCAGTTTCTCTGTGATGACACTTCATGTTTTGTTTTTACTCTCTCTCTCTGTGTTTGTGTGTTTCTTTTTTATTTTTTTCTCTTTTTCTCTCTCTCTTTTTTTTGGGGGGGGGTGGTTTGCAGAATAGATGTAATCATAATGCAATATAGATAACAAGAAGTGAATGTAGATGCTCTATTTGTATGTGCCATATATAATGACCTCATTGTTGGATAAGAATGACAATTTTTTAGGGTTTACTGGTTCGTTTGGGCTTTGGTTGACCAATTAATATTATATGAATTGTGAAGTGATGATTGCATTATATCTAATAGGTCTTCACTGCCAAGACTACAAGGCCCTGAAGGAAAAAATTTGCAGCTTCATTTCAAAACAAGGATGCCACCTCACCTATTCACAGGCGGGAAGGTTGAGGGAGAGCATGGAGCAGCTATCCATGTTGTCCTGCTTGATGCGACCACTGGCAGTGTTGTTCATAGTGGACCAGAATCAGCAGCAAAACTGAATGTTGTGGTTCTCGAAGGTGACTTCAATGAGGAAGCTGATGATGATTGGACCAAGGAGCACTTTGAGGGCCATGAAGTAAAGGAGCGTGAGGGGAAAAGGCCGCTTCTGACTGGGGATCTACAGGTTCCTCTCAAGGAAGGGGTGGGAACTCTAGGAGATATTACTTTCACAGACAATTCGAGCTGGATAAGGAGCAGGAAATTTAGGCTTGGGGTGAAGCTTGCTCCTGGATACTGTGAGGGGGCCCGTGTTCGTGAGGCTAAATCAGAGTCTTTTGCAGTAAAAGATCATAGGGGAGAATGTGAGTTTTCCATCACACGTACTCCTTAGCATTCAAAAAGAGAGCACGTGACATTTTTTTTTTTTGGCATTTCTGCAACGACAGACAAATCACATACAGTTCCCCATTTGAGCTCCATCTATTATCAAATGAAGTTTTTTACATGTATGTTTTAGTTAGTGTAGTTTTGAAGCCTATTCTTTTTGAGAATATATATATATATATATATGCAGCTGCCTGCTCCATTTTTTAGGTGAAACCAATCCTTATGCACGTGATAACCCACCCACAAATTACTTGGATTCAGTAAGTTCTTGAATAGTTTAGCCCGAGATCTCTGTCTCTTCGAGACTTGAGCCTTCGTCTGAGATGTCTGGATTGATTATAAATCAGGAATCTCTTTCTGTTTAATATATGACCAACTCAAGTCGATTGTTGCTCAAAATTCTCTGAGATCAGGTCTATCCTATCATGACTCAAAATTTGTTTTTGCAAGTGATTATGTCATCCCTTCTTGGGGATGCATCGTTTTGGTGTCTAAAAGTATGTGAGTGGTTCGATTGGCACCCTTAAATCTGAGATCAAAGCATTATGAGAAAAATTAACCAACATTTCATTATATTCTGCGGATATCATGCATGTCTTTCAAGTGAAACTAAAGTGCTCGTTATATTGTAGTATACAAAAAACATTACCCACCTGCTTTACATGACGAAGTTTGGAGATTGGATAGAATAGCAAGGGATGGAGCACTCCATAAAAAATTGATGAAGGCTGAAATCATAACCGTTGAGGATTTCCTCAGGGTTCTTGTTAGGGATCCACAGAGTTTAAGAAATGTAAGGGCTTCGTAGTTATTTCCTGTTCTTCCTTTGGTGCTGAATATTATTCTTTTTACTTGAGAGAAATGATGGCTTCTTTTCTTTCTGTACATGATAAACAGATTCTAGGAAGCGGTATGTCCAACAGGATGTGGGAGAATACAGTGGAGCATGCCAAGACTTGTGTGTTGAGTGCAAAGCTGTACATATACTATGCAGATGTAACAAATAGCTCTGGTGCTGTTTTCAATGATATCTATGAACTTAGAGGCCTTGTTAATGATGGACAATTCTTCCCTCTGGAGTCGCTTACACATAATCAAAAGGTTTGTGGTTTTTGCTTCGCAAAAATCTGATACATCATAAATTTGATCATTCTTCTGTAACCAACATAAAAAGTGATAATAATAAATAAATAAGTGAAATCCCACGCCCTCTATTTAGAAAGACTTTAATATTTGACCCCTGCCTCTTTTGTTTTCATGATTTCTGTGATTAGACATCCAAATGTTTTTCGTCTGTGTGGGTACAATCAGATTTCTTTGTGCATAAAGTAAAGTAGTCAGACTTGGATTCTTTTAGGTAGGAGATGGACCAAATTACGTGCATGTGTTTTTCTTTGTAGCAGTACTACTTGTGTGGACTTCTGCCATTAAAATGAGTTCAAACTTCAAAGTTATGTTGGCACCTGACCAAGTCTCTTGTTATAGTGTAATTATATATCCAGTACTTCTTATGTAGACTGTGGTTAGCAATTAAAATTAATTCAAGTACTATGAGCATCAACCTTTCTTTTGTTCATTCAAGTTTCTACCATTTTTGGGCTGTTCTTATAGCCATACAAGCCAACTGATTTGTTTTCTGGTTACAGATTTCAGTGGATTCTCTGGTGAAGAGAGCGTATGAAAATTGGAATAAAGTTGTGGAATACGATGGAAAAATCCTAAGCACTCAATCGATCGAAAATAATGGGATGAGAGCCTCAGTTGCAGCTATATTCGACGACTGCCATGTTACAACTACACAGAACAAGCAACAGTGCATCTCCTCAGAACCAATCCCACAATGCCAAACTGAAAATCATAGCGCTTCAAAGTCTCAGTTGATTGAATTCCCTTTCATGAGGTCTGATTCAATGGTGGGGATGGCATTCAACACCCCACAAACTGCGGTAGCTAGCACAGTAGATTATGGTGGGGGAATGTCATCAGCATTTGCTGGTTCTTATCTTCCGGTCGAATGGTCGAGGCCAAGGGATGGTCCGGGATATGAAGACTTCTTCTCAGAGGAAATTCGATTGAGGAGCTCAGAGATGTTAGAGAGTGATGATATGCAAAGGCTTCTAAAGTCGTTCGGTGTGGGAGTTGGCGTTGGCCATTCTGATGAGGCTCATTATTCTTACAATGAGCATCAGTTGGATCAGACGTATGGGCAGGTGCGTGGAAGAAGTTCTGGAAGGGCTGTTGTGGGATGGCTTAAGCTAAAAGCTGCTCTGAGATGGGGGATATTTACAAGGAAGAGAGCTGCAGAGAAAAGAGCTCAGCTTGTTGAGCTTGACTAAATCCACCTCACTGGGCCTGTTTTGATCTACTAGTTTCAACCCAAGTGATGTTTTATTGGAAAATTCTAAAAGGAAATAAACTTTTGGATTGAATATTTTATTTTAATGAGTTGAAAACTTGAAATTCTTAATATATAACTTTTATTGCACTCTAGTTGCAGCTGGTACAGAAATGAGTTGCACTACGTGCATATCCTAGTTGTGCCCACTTGCATATAGAGTAAAACATTTATGCATTTAGAGTTTCAAGTTTTTAGTTCATTAAAGTGGAATTTTTAATCAAAAAGTTCATTTTTTTTTGGAACTTTCCAGTGATTTTTTTTTTTTTTTAATGGCATTTTAGTTGGCTTAAGTTAAAAGCTACTCTGGGATGGGGGATATGTACAAGGGAAGTGCAGAGAGAAAAGAGCTCAGGTTGTTGAGCTTTACTGAATCCATCACTTGGCCTGTTTTGAGGTTGTGGTTTCAATCCAAGTGAAGTGCGCCAACCCCCCCTCCCCCTCTCTTCTTTTTTATTTCATTTTGTATGATTTGTAACAGCTGAGAAGCCATAGGAAGGAATAGGGAGTTCATAGCTCAGCAATAGTCACCATTCTGCCAAGAGATTACAAATTTTCATGTCCCCTTTCGTCTGTCTTCACATTATTGACCGGGAAAACAAAGAAACCAATGAGAAAAATTGTGTGTACACATTTGGGTGGAAAGTTTTTGTTTCCCTTCTATTATAGAAGGATTAGTTGTATTTTCCTCCCATTTCATTTTCTTGGTAAAATGAAGATCTATTTTAGTTTTATCCAATCCAATTTCCCATTGTTTTGGACTAAACATCGTCTTACAAGACGGACTGCCATTTTATTCGTGGGAAGGCTGGCCTAATCTATTATGTTTCATGTGTTATTAAATTACAAAATATTAGGATCATTTGCGTAAAAACAGTATTTACACTAATTGTGTATCTAATTTTATTGTTCCAATTACAAAATATTAGGATCGTTTGTGTAAAAACAATATTTACACTGGTAGTGTATCTAATGTTGTTGTTCCATAACAGGAATAATGAAAGAACCGAGACTGTAACAAACATGGCATTAGCATTTGCAACCACGAAATAAGACTTTGTTCGAGGGATAAATTGAACATTGTACCCAACAAAGAAAAAAGGAAAAAATATAAAAAAAAAAAAAAGGAAAAAGAAATTCCATAATGTTACAAACTCCTCGTAGAGTAGTAGACTTGTGGGATGTTGTGACTTTCCTCCAAGGCATCAACAGCTCTCAAGTGTGTCTCATAACCATGCACCAAAAGAGTAAGCATCAAATTCAAAGTCTCCATCCATAAACATGGTTACATCTTGTTCCTGTATCAGAGACAGCAATATCAACAGTCAGTAAGAAAATATTGGTTGACCAAAAAAAGAAAAAGAAGAAGAAAATATTGATTTTTTATTTTTTTTCTTTCCAGAAGATGATTTCATATAGAAATTACACTGCAGTAAACCATCTAACATACAAAACCAAAAACAATCTCATTGCATAGGAGCAAGAGCATCGGTAATCTTACATATAAAATGAATAGAATGTGCAGTAATGCTCTTTGAAACAAATAAACACAAAATTATATGCACCGTGTGTATAAGAAAAGAGATTTTATACATAACTGAACCCCGGGGGTGGGGGTCTGAAGATGACAAGAGCGTGAATATCTTTGAAATAACCATTAAAGAAGCTGGAATAATTTAATATTTATAATTTCAAGTTAAGAGAAACAAAGCGAAAACATGTTTGTTTGCAAATACACAGTGAATTCACTACCGCACTTCACCTTTACACACCAGTTGAGCACCTAGAATTGTCGTCACCCAAATTCATTAGTTTGCTTTGTGTGTGTGTGTATATATATTCATATTCTTGTGTATAAGAATCAACAATTGCAACAAAGTACGCCAGAGGACAAGATCCTTCAGGAAGGAAGTAAAAAACAATCAACATGTAAATAAATCATCATTATCAACAAGAATGCTCGTATAGTTTTCATGTAAAGATTTGCCTCATTTGGAGCAGACAAGAAGAAAGAAATTCTCTTTCATTTGTTCCTCCACGCATCAACAGGCCTCGTACGTTCTAGCAAGAGGTACTATCATGGTTCTGCAAATTTGGCATATCAGGATTATCATGTAGTACTTTTAAGCATGGTTGGTCTGGGATTATGAACACCAATGATATTGGGTAACAATACTGCTCCATTATTCATTCTTCAAGAGAGCAAATATTTCCAATTGCGTACTTCAAATAAAAAGGTTCTCTTGGTAAAAGGAATAGAAAAAAACCATGGAATGGTAGATATCTAGGCCAAAGGTATATGACTTGCTTCTCATTAGTTATATCTTTGTCCAAAAATGTTAAGTTACCCTTATAGTTTCCCCGTTTACTTTCATGGCGCATTGAATCTATAACGTGTCGAGCTCATTCAAAATTGTTATCTAGAACAGAATAGAATATATATATATACTACGCAACCTGCACAGAAAAGGCCAGAATATAAGCATACCCGTTTGATCATTGCATTCATTATATCATCCAAGGAGTCACAATCATTATGAACAAAACCTCCCTGTGACTTCCTTTGCTCCCAAGGACAGTCTTTGTTGGACCTCATTTTTGAGTCCATAGCTGATTTCTCAGTCTCACTGAATTGCAGGGGAGTTGAACCGCTGCTATTTGATTGACTGACCAAGGATGCATCATTCATTCTATTGCAGAATCCATTATTTTGATCCAAAGTCTGGCCTAATGGACCCATAACGCCATTGCCAGGAACCATAGAGTTCAAAGTGCTGAAAATTTGGTCTGCAGTTTGATTCAGATTTGCAACAGCATCACAAACCAACCCTGTTTGGTTTTGAATCTCTCCTCTTGAATCCTCCATTGGCGTTGGAACTGTGTTCGCAGATGAAAAATCAAGCGGGCTGCTCAAAAGAAGAGAACCAGTTGAAGAATTATTGTTTCTCAAACTATTGGGAGGCACCCCGTCATGACTGATAGGTACACTCAATGGCAAAGGATTAGATGCAAAATTTGATAACTGAATGGTGCTCTGCCTGTTATCATTACATCTTCCATTGTCAAGAAAATTAGGACCATTGATGCTGGCACTAAAAGGATCTGAATTCAAAGAAGATACTTTGAAAGAAGAGTGACTAACAAATACCACCCCACTTTGTGCTTCTTGTGGATTCCCCCTTAGAATCAAAGGACTGCTTGAGCTGCCAAATGGAACTCCATTATCAGGAAAGGTACTGGAAGAAGTAAAACTTGTTGGATCAGCAGCAGAACTGAACTCTGGAATGCCCGAAGGGCACTTGGTCAGTTGCAGTTGGTCAAGCTCCAATGATGTAGGAATCCCTTGAAATAAACTGGCACTTTGGTTTGCTGGTGAAACAACTGGCTGGAGCTTCCCAAGGCTAGAAATGGAGTTGCTCAAGTTTTGGGCATGAATTGGTTGTATCAGTGCAGAAGAAGAAAGGCTACGGAGGGTCACACCAGCAGGGCTATTCAATCTGCCAAGTATCCCACCTGTTTGATATGATGATAGTGTGGAATTTGAAAGCCTCCCCGATCCAGCCAATGCCCGAAAATCTCCTAGTCCATCTAGTGAAATGGAACGCAAATATGAGGAATCCTTTCCCCCCAATGCAGCAACTAAGTTTGCTTGCTGGGTGGCCTCAGAACTGATCCTTTTCAAGTAAAGCCTATATTTCTGCAATAAACTCAAGAGCAAACTTGTCAGCCCTCGTTGCAAAAAATATCTCTAGATGTCCAATAAAGACGAACAATTTGTAATATGTTTAATATTTCTTCTAATGTTGTAACTTGTAAGCTACTCAGTTTAACCAAGTCAAGCACCATGTAGTCAGCTACACTACCTAGAGCTTTCCTTGAATCTTAAAAAGTATTTGTGGAATATGTCGTGGGCACAGCTTTGCACGTATTTCAAGCTATGAGGCTATGCCCCCTATCCTGAGATTTGGGTTTCCAGGAGAGGTCCAACATGTTGACATACACTACTCTGATATATGCACTGGCGTCCATGTAAAAAATAGGCGGTGCAATGGACTTGAAGCTCAATTCTCTGTTAGGTGGAGTAACCACTTACACAAGCAGCCAAATCGTTAAGCAAGCCGTCATTGAACCGCATTTTTCAGCTTTTCTTGAAAGGGCCAGTTTCATTGTCCACATTCAAACGATGCAATTAAAACAAAATTTGAAAATCTTACTTACCAAAAAAATTATTGATCATCCAACTAGCATATCATTTACATTGTTAAAAATACTTTCCGTGTTTTTTATGAATTCTTCTTTATATTGATGCGAAATTGTTGCATAATATGGATTTGCAAACATTAACTAATTTTACTCTCTATTTCCAGATTCCAAATTATTTGAAAAAGAAAAGGCAACCCAGTGGACCAGGCTTCCGCAATGCGGCTTATCCCTTTGCAGAGAGGCTGTTTCTAGGGTTTAGACCTCGACCCCAAAAGTCGCAACAGGACAACCTTAGTGTTGCTCTAAGGTTACCCCTACTTGTCAGGGCAAATAATTATAGAGTTCAGGTTTTATACTATGATGACCAAATCTGTAAAACTAACACTAGAACTAATAGAAGGAAGGTCGTGCCTGGAGATGGCTCGCCACGTTTTCCCTAGTAAGCCCTTCAACATTCATCAGGTCAAGGATCCTTTTAGGAACAGCTTCTGCATTAGAAACGGTAGATAGAGGCATCAGCAACGGCATGAACTGTATATAAAATCCAAGGACAACCATTGTGCTTTAAGGACTCACTTTCAATGCCCAAATGGTTAACAGCTGCAACAAACTTCCTGTGAAGCTCTATGGACCAAACAACCCGAGGCTTCTTCTGGGTTGCTGAGTCATCATTCTCATGTCCACTCTCTTCATCATTGTTGTCTTCCTCGTCCTTTCTCTTTCTAATGAGCTTCCCATTCTGATCTTCGTCACCAGCAGATGCAGGTCCTTGTCCACCTTCCCCATCACCATGCTGAGCCTTGTCTTGAGTTGGGGACTTGTTATCGTACCTGCAGTCAAGCTTCTTCCTTCTGATTACATGTTGCCATATGTTCCTGAGTTCCTCAATTCGAACGGGTTTCACCAAATAGTCACAGGCACCATGAGTAACGCCCTTCATCACAAGTTTAGTATCACCATTTGCTGACAACACTGGGACATTAAACAAAGTTAAAATCTGTAAATCAGCTGTACTATGGTAGAATGTACGGCACAAAGAAATTTATGATTTTGAACAACAAACCAAACACAAAGGAATTGCTGTGTGAAAGATTAGAGAAGGGATTCTGGCTTACTAATGACGGGCAGATCCATTTCGAGACCAACCAATTCCAGTAGCTTGAAACCATCCATGTCTGGCATATGCACATCACTAATAACCAGATCAAATCTGTTTCTGTTTTCCCTCAACATTTTCAATGCTGTCTTTGCTTGACTGGTCGTCGTAACTGCAAAAGTCACAAATAATTTGTTGGGCCCACAACGCACTTGTAAAGCCCGCAACGGAAGCGCACACACAAAAATAAGGAAAGGAAAAATTTAGAG
>QLOD02000013.1:27065910-27080247 GCA_003260245.2 Sideroxylon spinosum | reverse complement strand
AACTTATCAATTATATTGCATATTCATGATAATTAATTACATTATATATGTTACACATGCTCAATTTTCTCCATCATAAATTCAAATATATTAAAAATAAAAATTCGCCGCAACCGCAGACGTCGGCTAATTAACTTAAGAAGTTGATGTTAATGTTACGTCTCAGAACTAATTTTTTCAAAAATAAACAAATAAAAAAGAAAAGCAGCTGTCAATCAAAAGGCCAAAAATTGATTCATACCAAAAATAAGAATGATAAATAAAGCAAAGACAGAGCGAGGGCATCGGAGGACAACCCAAAGCAAAAACCGACTTGTGGCTTGGCAACAATCAAATCAAAGAGCCAAACGGGTTGATGGCAGGTTGTCGGTTGACGAGTTCGTTAGCTTTCCCGCGCATTCGTGAAAAGTTTGTTACGTTGGGGAGGAGGGGGCTCTCCTTATAAATGAAGAAAAAAGGAGTGGGACATGCGGAAAACTTAGTCAGAGAGTGGGAGAAATAAGGTTGGAGATAGATAGAGAAAGACAGAGAGAGGGGGAGAGAGGGAGGGGAAGAGGGAGAGAGAGAAAGAGTTATCTCTCTCTTTCTCTGTTGATTTCTTTGTTGATTCTTTTTTCTTTTTTTTCTTTTTTTCTTTTTTTTTTTCTATAGACGCGATCATCACCATGTCTTCCGAAATTTCCCTGGAAGAGATCAAACAAGAGCAACTCGATCTTGTAAGCTTACTCCAAACCCAACACACCTTAATCATTCATTCATTCATAGTTTTGTTTCATGAAAAGTTGCTTCTCTCTTATAAAAACTATGCTTAAATTTACACTGGAACGACATTGTAGTGGCAATTTTATAACCAGATGAAACCTTGAAAGTTTTTAGTTATTTGAACTTCTTTTGGGGTATATTTATTATTATTTTTGGTATTTCAAAAAAAAAAAAAAAAAGAAAAATTGTGCCAAAATCGCAGGCTAATTGCGCTTTTATAATAACATTGCATCTTAAAGAATCTATCATTCAAAGTGATTGGAGATGTCATGCTCGTAAAGAATTTTGGGTTTTTGTAGCTACCCTTTTACAAAAAAATTTCATAATTGCAATTTTTTTAGAAAATGCTATCGTACCAAAAAAAAAAAAAAGTTACTAAAGATTAATAAAGTAGAAGTACATGAATTTAATTGTTTTCTTTTTGTAGAGAATTTTATTCTTACATAATTTCTATAACAAAAAAAAAATGAGAATTTACCCTGATTGTAATTCATTTCAAAATGGGTGTGTAGGAGAACATACCCATAGAGGAAGTCTTCACGCAGCTAAAATGTACGAGGGAGGGCTTAACATCAGAGGAAGGAGAGAAGAGACTCCAAGTCTTTGGCTTAAACAAGCTTGAGGAGAAAACGGCAAGCACATTAATTTTTCTTTATGGATTCTGAAGTCCTTTTTGTTTTCTGAATTAATTACATTGCATCTTCACATATTTAATTAAAAGTCTCTTGATCTATGGGATGCAAAATCCTAATTGCAGGAGAGCAAGTTTCTCAAGTTCTTGGGGTTTATGTGGAATCCTCTATCATGGGTCATGGAGTGTGCTGCCATCATGGCCATAGTTTTGGCAAATGGAGGGGTAACACAATTCTCCTCCTCTTCTTTTTATTCTTCCCTCTTTTGCTTTCAAATGAAACCTTAATGCTCTGTTTGGAAAAATATGGACATTAACTGAGTTGATTTGAAGCTATTTCACACAAATCTAAAGAATATGATTTCTACCAAAATATATACATATGATATAGAAATATTGCACAAGGCGGTTGTTTTCAGAGTTTGAAGCCGTAAGTCATGCCACAAATTGTTTTGCTAGTAATCTTCTACAGCTTGAATAATTAATAAATAACAACTTTTATACGATTATTTCAAATTTATCATTGTAGAACCATGTATATTCTTTCATATCAACCTTGAAATCTACATCTAAATTGGTATTTTTATCAAAGTTTTTCGTTTCAAATCCATAAATATAATTGCAACAACAATGCAGGGCAAGCCTCCGGACTGGCAAGACTTTGTGGGTATTGTTGTGCTGCTCTTTATCAACTCAACCATCAGTTTCATTGAAGAAAACAATGCAGGGAATGCAGCAGCTGCCCTTATGGCAGGTCTGGCTCCCAAAACAAAGGTTTGTTCCTCATCCTTGTTCATTAATTCCCATACATACATACATATATGTGTGTGTTTATTTACTTGATTAATTCCAAATTGTCTCATTGTTCGAATTTTTCTGAACCCAAGGTGTTGAGAGATGGAAAATGGGGCGAGCAGGAGGCAGCAATCTTGGTTCCGGGAGATGTGATTAGCGTCAAGTTGGGCGATATCATCCCAGCCGATGCCCGTCTACTAGAAGGAGATCCTCTTAAGATCGACCAGTCGGCACTCACTGGTGAGTCCCTTCCGGTGACAAGGTGCTCCGGTGATGAAGTTTTCTCGGGTTCTACATGCAAGCAAGGTGAGATTGAGGCTGTGGTCATTGCCACCGGTGTCCACACCTTCTTTGGCAAGGCTGCCCACCTTGTTGACAGCACAAACCAAGTTGGTCACTTCCAAAAGGTACTCTCTCATTTTCTTTCTCTGTTATCTCCGAATTTTTTTAGCAATATATATACATATATATATGTGGTGCTAATTTCTGATTGATGGTTGGATCAGGTGTTGACTGCCATTGGTAACTTCTGTATCTGTTCCATTGGGGTGGGTATGATAATTGAAGTGGTGGTGATGTACCCCATCCAGGGCAGGAAATATAGACAAGGAATCGACAACCTGCTGGTTCTTCTCATTGGAGGCATTCCAATTGCCATGCCAACAGTGTTGTCTGTGACAATGGCCATTGGGTCCCACAGGTTGTCCCAGCAAGGCGCCATTACCAAGAGGATGACCGCAATAGAAGAGATGGCCGGCATGGACGTCCTCTGCAGCGACAAGACCGGCACACTCACTCTCAACAAGCTCAGTGTCGACAAGAGCTTGATCGAGGTTCATCAAGATTTTTAAGTGTGGAGCTTCTTTTCTATGTGAATTTCAAAAATGGGTTCTTAAAATGTGTGTGTTATTTGATTGCAGGCTTTCCCAACAAACGTTGACAAGGATAGTGTAATGTTGATGGCTGCCATGGCTTCTAGGGTCGAAAATCAGGATGCTATTGATGCTTCAATTGTCGGGATGTTGGCTGACCCCAAGGAGGTAATTAGAAAAATGATATTCTATCATAAATTGTTTTGCAAGAAAACACAATTTGAATGACAGTGATGGTTCTTTTGATTTAAATTGTTTGAACAAAATTACTAAAGTTAGTGATGAGCTCTCTTGTGCTGGTTTTTTTTGGGTGATGTATCTAGGCGAGAGCAGGGATCACAGAGGTCCATTTCCTGCCCTTCAATCCTGTGGACAAGCGCACTGCAATAACCTACATTGATTCCGAAGGCAATTGGCACAGATGCAGCAAGGGTGCTCCCGAGCAAGTAAAGATCAATCTCCTCCATTTTTTTTTTTCCTTTTTGCAGCAAATGTAACGACATACCATTTTTTGTGTCTTCCATTAATTATCTGGTTGAGTTGATATTGTCCCAGATCATTGATCTCTGCAAGCTCAAAGGAGAGGCTTTAAAAAAGGCCCACAAGATCATCGACAACTTTGCTAACCGCGGCCTTCGTTCTCTAGGCGTTGCTCGACAGGTGAGTTGACAATGCTGTACTACCGGAATTCTTTTACTTAAAAATGGCAAGTTTGTGAACTTATCTCACATTATTCTGGTATTCGGATTTCAAACTCTAAAGGCAATTCTTATCTTCAACCAAGGAAAAAGGTATTTAAATTTCCCGCCAAGTTTTGATTTGCTCATGCTGTGTATATACAGACAGTATTAGAGAAGAACAAGGAGAGTGCTGGTGAGCCATGGGAATTCATAGGTCTCTTGCCCCTCTTTGATCCCCCAAGGCACGACAGCGCAGAGACCATCAAAAGGGCCCTTGACCTCGGTGTCAATGTCAAGATGATCACTGGTGACCAGCTTGCCATTGGCAAAGAAACTGGCCGGAGACTCGGAATGGGCACCAACATGTATCCCTCTTCCTCACTTCTCGGCCAGAGCAAGGACGAGTCCATTGCCGGGATTCCCATTGAAGAGCTCATTGAGAAGGCTGATGGCTTTGCCGGAGTCTTCCCTGGTAAGTTATTTGAACCCAAATGAGCAATAATATACAGCCAACAAATTTTACCAGAAAACATTGGGACTATCATTTTAAAACAAAAGGTCCATAGAGACATAAGACTTGCTACTTTTTGGTAGGATGGCATTTTGTAACTAAATTAGATACCAAATGGAGTGCTAGTTTGAGTGAGAATAAAATTAATGCACATAAACTGGGGGATTTGTAGAGCACAAGTATGAGATTGTGAAGAAGCTGCAAGATAGGAAGCACATTTGTGGAATGACAGGAGATGGTGTAAACGACGCCCCAGCACTGAAGAGGGCAGACATTGGCATTGCTGTTGCAGACGCGACCGATGCAGCCAGGAGTGCGTCCGACATAGTCCTGACCGAGCCAGGGCTCAGCGTGATTGTCAGCGCTGTCCTGACGAGCCGAGCCATCTTCCAGAGGATGAAGAACTACACCATCTACGCGGTTTCAATCACGATCCGAATCGTGGTGGGATTCATGTTTATTGCTCTCATCTGGAAGTTCGACTTCTCGCCCTTCATGATCCTGATCATTGCCATCCTGAACGACGGAACCATCATGACCATTTCCAAGGACAGAGTCAAGCCATCTCCCGTGCCAGACTCCTGGAAGCTCAAGGAAATCTTCGCCACCGGAGTCGTCCTTGGAAGCTACCTTGCTCTCATGACCGTAGTCTTCTTCTGGCTAGCTGCTGACACCGACTTCTTCCCAGTAAGTTCATCAACACCCACCCAGAAGTACTGAACTGACATAAATGTCATTATATAACATCATTCTGTTGTCAAATTCTGTGAAGAATTTTGGGTTGGAGAAATGGGGACTGGACTAATAGGAAAAGGCCATTTTGCAGAAAACTTTTGGAGTCAGATCACTCAGCGGAAAGACAGACGAGCTCACAGCTGCTGTGTACCTTCAAGTGAGCATTGTGAGTCAGGCGCTTATCTTTGTGACCAGGTCCCGGAGCTGGTCTTTCGTTGAACTCCCTGGCATCTTGCTTGTCTTTGCCTTCATAGCAGCTCAGTTGGTGAGTGTATCTTTGTTTCCGAAGTTTCTTAGCTCATAAAATCATTTTCCAATTCCAACTCTTGGTTAATTTGCTCGGTTTCCTTTTCTAATTAGGTGGCTACTCTGATTGCTGTGTACGCAAGCTGGGATTTTGCTCGGATCCAAGGCATTGGATGGGGATGGGCTGGAGTCATCTGGATCTTTAGTGTTATTACATACTTCCCTCTCGATGTCATCAAGTTCCTCACCCGCTACGCATTGAGTGGCAAGGCCTGGGATAACGTCCAAAACAAGGTTCATAATTTACTTAAATCAATAGAAGCAATTAAGATTACCCTACTTTTCTTTTCCAATTTTTGGTACTTAATTACCATTTTTTTTGCTCTTTTCGTTTCTCAAATGATCTATGTAGACTGCTTTCACAACCAAGAAGGATTATGGAAAGGGCGAGAGAGAAGCACAGTGGGCAAAGGCTCAACGCACGCTCCATGGTCTCCCGATCCCTGAATCTGAGAGCAAGAGCACAACCCACGAGCTGTCCGAAATAGCTGAGCAGGCTAAAAGACGTGCTGAAGTTGCCAGGTTCGTTTCTAGATCAAAAAAAAAAAAAAACGAAGCTTGGATATATTTCAAGTTTTTTGAGTACAAATTAGGACTTGTTTAAATTTATTTAAGTTCTTTGTGGTTTAATTTGCACAGGTTAAGGGAGCTGCACACGCTCAAGGGACACGTTGAATCTGTGGTTAAGCTGAAGGGACTGGACATTGATACCATTCAACAGCACTACACCGTTTAAGATGAATGAGCATATATGATCACTAAAAAATAAGTTGTAATTGGAATTACTATATCAGAAAGAGTTTATTAAATAGTATGGTGTACAATTTGATTTGATTTTATTTTCTTCTTTATTTATTTGGAATTTTTCATGGTTTTGCAGATTGAGGGACCTCCACGCACTTAAAAGGGGGCTCGTTGGATAAGTGGTCAAGCAGCAGGAGACCGGACATTGAAACTATTTAACAGCACTGCAAATGTTGTCCAAGACTAGGATGCATACGTATATACGTACTACATATATGAATATACATATCGTGACTGAAATTGTGAGATAAGCAAAATGAACAGCAAAATATTACTTTTCTTCAGTCTGTTCTCTCTCTCTCTCTCTCTCTCTCTCTCTCTCTTCATAACAAAAAATGTTAGTGGTGCTGCCAATTTTGATGGAATTTTATTATAAAATGAAATTAACTTGATCAAAAAGAGCTTATCAGATGGCACATATTAACTGCATCAACAGCTGCATCCGTGTTATTACCAGCCGTTATATAAACGCAAATAAGTACACAATTATGTTAAAATCTGAAAAAAAAAAAATTAAAAAAATATTTGAAGTATATTGCTAGACTAAAAAAACTGAAACCAAAATGATATGAAAGTGTTGCATAACTAAAATAAAATTCTTACCGATCAAAAAATAAATAAAATAAAATTCTTAAAATTTGTTATTTTCAAGTACCCCCTTTTTCTCGGACATTTTTATACTAGCGAAAGAAACGAGTGGACCACTAGGATGACTGGATTAGCCATCCACTTGTCACCCATGAAACAATCTTTTGCTTCTCCATTATTTTTTTTTTTTTTACTTAGCCAAAAACATATAAACAAATAAATAAATAAATAAAAACAGAGATGGAAAGGAACAGGAAGGATGAATTGTATTTCATATCTCCTTTACGCTAGTATTAGGAAATGAAAGCAATAGTACATCAATTCGTTAAGAGGATGTTTCTTCCAAGCCCCAATAAATTGACGCCAACTACAGCTTTAAATAGAACAAAATCCAATCACTACACTATAAGATACAGGAAAAACCAAAGGCAAAAGAAGAGACATTATTTTTCTCCCAAGTAGATTTTGAATGAAGAGAGACTTGAAAAGAAACTTTATGATTCAAAACAACAGAAAGATATATGGATGATGCAGCAACAACAATCGCAAAGGATTCTCAACTTAATCCTTGTACTTCATCTCAGACATTTGGAAACCAGGCATGTCAAATGAGCCCGAAAACTTCTCAACATCAGCCTTAAGTTCCTCGATGTCTTTGTTGCTCACCAGGCCCTTGTTGAAGTCCTTCAAGAGCTTTCCATACTCCTTCTGGATCTTCAGAGTGATGGTCACAGCACGATGGAGGAACTCTGCAATCTGCTCAAAGTCCTTCTCAACCAACCCTCTAGAAGTCATGGCCGGAGCACCTGTCAACAAAGACTCCCCATCACTCATTCATTTCATAGGACCGATCATTGTTAAAGCCACATCGTTTGAACAATTTGTTTTTAAAGATTCATATTTCAAATTTTCGACAGAGAGGCATACCCCAAAGTTCCGAGTAACAAGAAAAGAGCTCCCAATTCAAACCAAATCAAGAAAACAAATGTGAATCCATACTAGTCGCTAGGCATGTAATTTAGTGGACACTGGCAGAGCTTTAGTCTCAATTATTCCTTAAATTCATTTTCGATATCAGGGTATTAGATGAAACATTAGCAGACCTCCAGCCAAGTCAAATAAAAACCATTTTGCCTACTTAATCATTTACTTAAAGTATCGGGGTAAAGCCTGAAGGGGTTTGAGCTTGCAGTATTCAAAAGGTAAAATTACAGTTTCAAAAACTCCCTCCTCCCTACCCATGATTGCTTCAGGTTGAAAATGCAGTAGTAATTGATATCAACGGTTCTTACCAATTCGTACCCCTCCGGGGGCCAAGGCACTGCTGTCTCCAAACACAGCATTCTTATTCACAGTTATGTTGCACAAGTCGCAGAGCTTCTCAACCTTATTGCCTGCAAGAACAATAACAAATAATTATCCATGGGTAGAAATTAAATTATATGAATTATCAATTAAAAACCATGAAAGTTTAGACCTTTACCAGTCAATCCTAGAGGACGAAGATCCCATAGAACAAGGTGGTTCTCAGTCCCTCCTGTGACAAGTTTGTAGCCTTTGCTCATCAAGTAGTTTCCAAGGGCAACTGCGTTGGCCTTGACTTGCTGAGCATATGCTTTGAACCCAGGAGTCATAGCCTGTTTCAGAGCAACAGCCAAAGCACCAATCTGGTGATTGTGGGGACCACCCTGGAGGGAAGGGAAAACAGCAAAGTTGATCTTGTCTTCAAAGTCATAAACTATATCTTCTGGCTGGCCTTTCTTGGGTGGTTTAGGACCCTTACGGAAAAAGATCATACCAGCCCTGGGGCCCCTCAAGCTCTTGTGGGTAGTAGTAGTAACAATGTCACAATACTCAAAAGGATCAGCGGCTTCCTGCACAGGAAAAAAATAATAAGAATGATCAGAATTCCTAAAGATTGCTTGGATCCACAAGATCTACATGTACCTCAATGGACAAGATAAAATCCATCCATAAATCAAGACAGCAATCGAACAATTTCGCATTCAATGGTTAACCAGAATTAAATGCAACAATGTAATTTTTTTTTTATTGAAAACATAATTTAACTCTTCAATTCCAAATTTGAGAAGTTACTTGTAAGAAAACATAATAGCACCAAATAGAAAAATTTGCATATCCATGCAGTCCCCTAGATCTAACTGTTATCATCATCAGATATAGACACTGATAACATGAAAAACAAGTTCAATTTCTATCATAGAGTGTAGGCCTAGAAATTATTTCCTTTATCGGAAATTCCCATTAAATTTAAATAATGTAATGAAATCAGAAATTTATTCCATCATAATCAGATCTGTAGCAAGAAAGTAACCTATCACAATCATGCATTTAGTTTCCCATTAATTCAAAATGTTATTTGGAATACTCAACTACAATTCTACTAGGAAAAAAATTTGAACTGTTTCTCAAAAAAAAAAAAAAAAAATGAATTGTTTCTCAATTCGATTAGTTATAACTTGTAAGCCAAAATATACTTTAAAAACCCAAAAAACTTCAAAGAAATGATCTTGAACTCCAAAATGCATAGCAAAAGGAGGAAAGAAAGAATACAGAGAACTAAAAAAGTACATTTTACAAGATCAAAATGGCAGCCTACAACATTCATTCAAACAAACAATACAAGTCGGAAAAGGGGGGAAAAAAAAAACAACCAAGAAAACCCAGATCCAAACTCATGCAAATTAGGGCAGTTTGAAACCCCAGTTTCCATGCAGATCCAATAATACAAATCAAGAACACGCAAACTCAAATATAGATGCAGATCCAATAACACCTCATTCGGCAGCACGACAAAAGAGGGTTACAAATCCCAAAAGAAGATCTACAAAATTGAATTAAATAAACCCTAGCCACATCACATAATCGAAAGAAATGTACACAAACACAGATGAAAACTCCACAATTAACCAAGAAATGTACCTGAGCAGCAACAAGACCACTGATATGCGCCATATCACAGAGCAACAGAGCTCCAACCTTGTCGGCAATGGATCTGAACTTGGCATAATCCCAATCCCTAGGGTACGCACTCCCTCCACAAATGATCAATCTAGGCCTAAAATCCATGGCCTTCTCCTCCAGCCTATCGTAATCGAGATAGCCAGTGATCGAATTCACCTTGTAGGGCAAGCTCTCGAAGTAAATCGAGGTCGCCGAGATCTTCTTCCCGCCGGAAGTGTAATAGCCATGCGTCAAGTGGCCCCCGGAGGGGAGGTCGAGGCCCATGATGCGGTCGTGGGGGTTGAGCACCGCCGTGTAGGCGGCGAAGTTGGCGGGGCTGCCGGAGTAGGGCTGGACATTGACGCCCCACTTGGTTGGGTCGAGACGGAAGGCCTTGAGAGCCCGACTCCGGCAGAGGTTCTCGATCTGGTCGATGAACTCGTTGCCGCCGTAGTATCGGTTTCCGGGCAAGCCCTCGGAGTACTTGTTCGTGAGGGCGCTGCCGAGGGCCTCGATGACGGCGAAGGAGGTGAAGTTCTCGGAGGCGATCAGCTCGATCCCACGGCACTGCCGCCGCTTCTCCTTCTCGATGAGGTCGTGGATCTCCGGGTCCACCGTCTCCAGAGGAGTATTTCCCCATGCGTTCACGGGCTCCATTGCCGCGTAAAGAGATAGAGATAGAGATATAAAGAGAGAGAGAGAGAGATGAGAGTGGAAACACAGGGGTGGTGGAGGTGGCAGATGGGGGTTTAAAACGAATCCACCAAATGTAAAATTACATTTACGTCCTTCTTTTTTTTTTTTCCAATTTTGTTTTATTTTAATCTAATATTTATGGTTTGATTATTTTTTTTTTTTTATACCTCATGGTGTCCGGGTCAGTTTGTGCATACCTCGATTAATCCTAAAATCCTGAAATTAACGACCGGATAAACCATTCGGTGACCAAATTTGATTATTTCTTCTTGGCGCTGGAGTGATTTGGTGGTGCCCATATTTTAATCGGAAAAATAGCTCTGCTTTCATTTTAGTTAATTGTGCTAATCCCATACTTTACGAGAGAGTAGTTAGTGAGGTAGGGTTGGTGACTACTTTTGATTATGGGTATCAAAAGTGTCAGTTCTGACTTTTATTGGTTTAGTATTGATAAAAGCCTTAATCAAATCAATTTGTTTTTTTTTTTTTTTCTTTCACTTATTTCCTACACAAATGTCATTGTTATATTGTGGACCGGCGCTAATAAAATTAAATTAATTTGGTTTTAAGTTTGGATTTGAGCATGTTCAAAATTTTGGAGTTCAACAAAACGATCTGATTTTAGATTTTAATATAAACCTGAATCAGACTTACTCATGCATACATCAATTACACTCAAAAATGTTGTATTTATACTTTTAACAAGCACATCAAAAGTAATTTTTATTTTATTTTCTAGCTTAATTAAATAAGAATTAATTCTTTTTATTTATTTTTCTTTATAAACTTTTATTATTACCTTCAAGTCATTTAATAAAATATACAAGAAATATTTAATAAAAAAACCTACCAAAATAAACAAAATGTATCCAAAAAATTAACTTTTAAGTAAAATATATATATATATTATCAAATAAGCTATGACTATCATTATTCCGAAAACCAAATTCAAATCTTCTAGGAAATATTATTTTTTTTTTTATAAAAAAGTCTCAGATTGAAATTTCGTCACATTAAGATTTCTCACATGCCATAAGTAATTTTTCAAAAAAAAAAGTTAATAAGATGGCAATTGACCTATTACTTATCAAAAAATCTAAGAAGATAATTATTTTTAATTAATTATCTTCTCTATATCTTATTTAAAAAATATACTTTATTATAAAATAAGAATACTTATGGTGAGTTAAATTTTGGTACAGAGATCCCTAAGATATTATAGCTAGGCAAAACATATATGACGAAATTGAAGAATGACAGCCGTACAAATTAAACTAATAAAAAAATAAAATAAAGTACAAGAAAAAAATAATAAAATACAAATAGACTCACCAAATACAATATTATAAAATGTAATGTAACCTAGTTAGTTCTACTAATTAATAAAGAGGTAACCAACAAAAACTTATCTTTTTCAGTTTTTAGCTATTCAATTTTTTTATTTTTAAATGGTTGAATTTACCTTCTTAATTTTTAAATTTCTCTTAAATTATAAAAAAAAATATCAAATTAACAAAAAAAATTAAATAAATTAGCTACTAAGAAAATTAATTTTTACTTTTTAATTACAAAAAGTTAACTTTTTTTAATAATTAAGTTAATAACTGATTATTAAAAAAAATTTACCTTTTTGCTTCCCAAATTATGCCTAAATTTCTGATAAATGAGTGAGACTTGTACCCCAGTTGACATAATTTCTTGATCCGTCCAATCTCCCAAAAGTGCATTCCTATCCCGGTTTGTAATCTGTCGTTTTTGTATTAAAAATTAAAAATAAAATAAAATAAAATAATATTGTGAGAAATATTAGTTAACGTAAATATTTCATTAAAGTCCATTTGGCATCCATCAAATTTTTTTTTTTTTTTTTTTGACTTCCATCAATTTTCTCTAACTTTCTTTAAATTTTACCAAACACAATGTAACAATGAATAGTCATTTTCTTTAAATGTGACAATAATTAATTTTTGTCTTAAAGTTTAAATGTTTTTTTTTTTCCTTTTATGGGTGAAAGAAGTGAGATGTCTTGGATTTAACATATATTGTTGCAGATATATAGATGCATTCTGATGATTATAATTTATAATAAATTTAAAAGTAAATTACACTTTATATTTTTTATATTTTCTAAAAAAAATCGGTTTGATTCATCTATTTTTAATAACAATCATAATCTTATATTTATGATTAAGTTGTAATTTGACTATTCTACTTAGGGGCAAAAATAGCTACAGTAGAACTGGCGCAATGTTCCCTACTCGTTTTTTTTATTAAAAAAAATACTTATACATATTTTCCAATCTTACTTTTATTAAATTTCTCTTTTAATTCCTACATTTTTTTTTATCTTCACTATTGATTCGGCCTCTAATCATTAAATAGACGTCACAAAAAATATTACATATTAATTATCCATGATATGTAAATAAAAATTTTGTAATTAATTTAATAAAGATAACACGTTAAATTTTAATCATACGTAGAGAAAAATATTATTGCTACCACGAAAAAGCGTAGATTTTAAAGTGAAATTTCAATTAACATGATTGAATTTATTACATTTATAGATGAATTATTTTTTTCTAAAAGAAAAATGTTAGGTTTGGAGCACAAAAAAATGAAGTAGCTGCAAGTGGTGGGTTGCCAAATATCTAAATACAATGGATACACAGATCTGAAAGTTTTTAATATGCTCTGTTTGGAGCTTTACAATTTATTACAAAACTCTATAAATCTCTATAAACACAAATTACGAGACTGTACAATTTAACCTTTTTACTCATTATACAAATCACGAGACATTAATTTTTATATAATTTTATACAACTCCAAACACGCACAGCAATTGAACCAACTAAATAAATAAATGATTGGGATTAACATATCTCTGTTTTGGAATATTACGATGTTCTCACTTTTGTGTCATTGTCGTTGGGGTTGGAATGGTAGTAGGAATTAACAGGTCTCGAAAAATGACCAATTTGAGTTGGTGTGAGAGAAGGTTGGTGAAGGTCGATTTAGTAACTTCAACCATACCAACCCAGAAAATTGACGTACTACTTTCTCCCACCTCACCTCTCCTCCTTTGGCTTGGAACCATTAGGCTCCGTTTGTAATAATTTTTATTTGCATTCATGCAATTTTCATAGTTTTAATTTTACCGGTCCTCTCCATGTAGACAATTGCAACTGTGAATACCATTTCACAATCAAGCCAAACTCAAAAAAAATATGTTTTAATTTTCTTTTTTTCTTATTGAATAATGTCAAATTGATGTATCAATAAACCGTATAAAACAAACAAGGAATGGGATTAGGAAAGGATTAATGTAGGGGAAGGATAGAACTACAGAGGTAGATTATGAATCAAGACTTTTTTGGTAAACCCCCCACCAAACACTCACCAACCCCTCGAGTTTAAGAAAGATTTTTAACCAAATAGACAAAGACAAATTAGGTCTTTTTAGTGAGAAAATTGGAAATCTTGTGATTGGAATATTTTTCATTTTCTTTGTTTTCATTGCATTTTTTCTTTTTTTTTATATATTTTCCTCATAATTATTTTATTTTGAATCACTCTAATTTAGTAATTAAAAAAATAGTGGTATAATGATACATCACGTGCAAATTCTTCCATTATATGTGGGTTTGTTAATTGTTTATTTTATTTTTTGGGGCATGTGAGTTGTGTCATTGATACCCAAATCAAACATTAAAATTTAGACTCGAAAATGTTGACATCGTTATTTAATGTCAGCCTAAAATATCAGGTCAATAATTGGTTTATTAAAATTCATCAATTTAGATTCATTTATATATTTTTAATTTAAAAACACTTGAATGATCTCGAGTTTGATATCACCTAACTTACATTGCACAACAATGTTAATCTTCTCTTATAAAACTTCACACAGTACTTTAACACAATCATAAAATAATTAATCCAACTCCCTCCTTGTACACCATTCATGCACAACCCATATGCTCAATTTGA
>QLOD02000013.1:26943910-26964347 GCA_003260245.2 Sideroxylon spinosum | reverse complement strand
TTCTGATAGTTGGTGGCGCAGTGATATTTATTTTGGCATGTTATGGTTTTTGGTTCAGAATAAGCGGTACAAGAATCAGTCGCCAAGGATTTGAGAAGCGGGTGGTTTCACAAGATCTGCAACTTTGGCTTTCAAATGTAAGTTGCTTTAGTTCCACATCCAGCATAACGTCAACTGGTTTTATTGGTTATTTTAGACACCCACTACAAATATTTTCATCTGGCTTTGACACAGGCACCAGCCATTGGCAATCAATTCATTCTCCTAGCTCGAGCCGGAAGACAGGTCTTTTTTTACTCTCTCTTGCTTATTCATTCACTCACTCACCATGGGACTATAATTTTTTTTTTTTGGGTTTTTTGAGTGTCTCAGGTGCAGGAAATACAACTGACTACATCACTTGACCAGGAAGGAATTAAAAGGGCATTGCAGCGAGTATTGGAACGTGTTCCATGAGTTGAATTGTAAGTTTCTGTTTGGTTCTTTTAACATGAAAGTAGAAGGAAATCAGCATATATATGTAAGAAGTCGATTGTTTTAGCTGTATATTATTGTTAATAGCA
Source organism: Sideroxylon spinosum (assembly GCA_003260245.2). NCBI lineage: Eukaryota > Viridiplantae > Streptophyta > Magnoliopsida > Ericales > Sapotaceae > Sideroxylon > Sideroxylon spinosum. Next base: position 26,963,784 of record QLOD02000013.1, on the reverse strand, counting down.
ACTACCATATAATATGTATGTGCTTGTTTTCGATGTCTCTCTTTCCATTTCTAGTGCCGTTTATTCCCCCCCCCCCCCTTTTTTTTTTCTGTAGAAAAGTTTCATATACTCTTATCAAATAAAACAAATTTTAATGGAAATTGCCATTTGAATTTTATTAAAATAAAAAACCGAATAAAGATGGAAAAGATATTTTATATAAAAAACTAATATTGGCTTTGCAAGAACCCGTAAACTAATATTGACTGGAACGGCCCAACCAGCCCTTTTTTGAGGGCTTAGTACTGTTTATTTCCAATAGAAAGGGCTTTGACCAGGCAAAAGCCCAAAACATTTTTCAGTCGGGCCCTTTTTTCTTTTTCCGTAAATATAACCAAGTTTGACCGAACATCATTTTACAATAAATATAGTTTACGTGATACATAATAAATACTTATTTTTTACGTATTATTTTTTTTTTTTCTAATCTTAGGTTTATTGCATGGACTTTATATTTTAGGGCTGAACCCCGTGAAGGCTTGAAATCCTGAATTGGCCCAGCTTATGTGTCGAAGAACCCATCCCCCCTGCTTTATAGTAGTAGAAATATATACTAAGGTTTCATTTGGCATTTTATAACTAGAAGAGTTATCCACTACTAACTTTTTATTATTTTCTAAGATGATTAAAATTATCTTCTTACATTTTAATCTTGTTTTAAACCTTTAAGGAGAAAAATATCAAATTAACAAAAGTTAAAAAACTAATTACTAGAAAGTTAATTTTTTTTATTTTTTAAACACAAAAAAAGTTAACCGTTTAGTAATTAATTAGTAGTCAGTTACAAAAAAAAATTAATTTTTTTCTTTCCAAACTATAAGGGTGTTTGGTTAGAAAAAAAATGATAAAAAAATACATTAAAAGTATAAAAATTTGACATAAAAGTTATAGGTGGTAAATTTTGATTGGAAGAAAGTACGAATTTTTTGTAACTTTTGATTTGGCCAAACTGGGCTTATGTCTAAAGATGTATTTGAAATGATAAAAATTGAGATAAAATAAGATAAATTGTGAATTCGTAATTCGTATATTAAGATAATGAATTACTAAGATAAAAAGTGAATAATTTTTTAAATTTTTTACTGGTTTTTAGAAAGTATTTTATCATTTCAAACGAAACTTAATTGTATTTAAATGTTTTCAGAAGGTAATAATGATAATAACCAGTCAAACAAACACAAAAAACCAAACAAAAGCAAAAGAGGGGGATTCTATCATTCTTGTCGCCTGTTACGTTCCCCACCACAGGTCCAAAAGGACAGCATGCAATATATATAAAAGTAAAATATTACCTTAGTTCCAAAAGTACATGACTTTCATAACGAGAACAAAAGTATGTACCAAACAAGGAAGGGAAGCAGACGAACGAAATCAAAGGAAGATCAAACATCGTCATTGCTTTTGTCGTTCTTGAGGGAGAGAACACCCACATCAATGAATGAGTCGATGTTGTCGTTCTCTTCTTCTAGTTTGGTATTTTTGGTGGTGTGGAATTGAGTGTGCTTTTTGGAAGAGCCCTTGCAAAGCTTGACTGGGTATTTAAGGGCATTAATATCCAGCTTGCGAAGTGCAGCTTCACCAAGATCAACCCCACATATATCAGAGAGCCTGACAAGGTACAGCAACACATCAGAGAGCTCCTCACCCAGGTGCTGCTTCTCTTCCTCTTCCCAATCAGGAAGCCCTCTTGGCACCTCTCCTTTCCACTGGAATATCTCAGATAGCTCCCCCACTTCTCCCACCTAGAGAGAGAGAGAGAGAGAGAGTGATATACACACCTAAAATGGTGATGATAAGGAAGCAAAAAAAAATTACCAAAACAAAAAATGACTCAGAAAAAACACCCGTTGCTATGCTATCACTTTCTATACAGACAACAAAAAAAAAGGGTAGGTTCCAAGGCAACAACAAGTACTTGTTTTCAACTTTACATTTTTATCCCCCTTGACAAGTAAAATAGTATTTGGTCTCTTTTACTTAGATTGTTTTGGTTGATAAAAAAATATAAAAAATTTAATGTAAAAATAATATTTGATGAAATTTAATTAAAAAAAATTGATAATATTTTATACTATTTGGTAATTTTTAGTATTTTTCGATAGGACAAACGGCCACTTGCTAAATGCACTTTTATCTTTTAACCTTTCACTTTATCCTCTCACATAATAAATAATATTTTTTGAGATATTAAAAAATTAAAAATAAAATGCATTCAGTATTACTATCATTATTTATTTAATCTCTCTTCTTTTTTTTTTGTATGGCTTTTCTACATAGGATTATCCACCATTTTTGGCAGAGCAAAATATCGTTTGAATTTGAATACGTTTGTTTGCCAAGAAAAGTGAACGAAAGGAACATTAAAGTATCCTTTTGACTGATGGGGAGGAGGGAACACTGATGCAAATCCTGAAAATCAAAAGACAAGAAAACAAAATGCTAAAAAAAAAAAAAAAAGTACGCCTCTGAGGACTAATACTAAACAGCTGCTGGAGTGGTAAATGCATTTTCTAGTCCGCCAAACAGCGAACAAATGATAAATCCCACAGCGTCTAAAAGATGCATAGTCATCTCATCTGGGGTCTACAATTTCTTCGCCTTTGAAATTTCCCGAAAAACCCAGCAATCTACAGTAATCAACCTTCCACCCAACATTTTGGTTAATTTATGCTACATATACACACACACACACACATAAAGAGAATTCTCTCTCTCTCATATTTCTATCCAATTTTTCGGTTTCAAATGTCTACGCCAGAGAAAAAAAAACAAAAAAACAAAAGAAGAAGAAGAATTTCTGGGTATTCAACGTTTAATCCAAAGGGACCAAACCCAGTGATGGCTAATGCAATGCAATACATAGACATATATGCATATACATGGGTATCAATGGAAAAAATGTATTTACACAGGGGATTGAAGGGGTTAATATTAATAAAGGAGGCAGCGTACCAGAGCCAAAAGGAGATTTCTAGGGCTATGAAACTGATCCCAGTCTCTCTCTCTTGCAAAATCAGCCATTTTCTTCTTCAACTCATCCAGGGTAACCCCATTCCTGCTTTCTCCCCCTAAAACCCCCGTCATTTTCTCTCTCTTCTCTTCTCTCTCTCTCCTCTCTCTCTTACTTCCCAGATAGCAGACATATATATATATATAGATATCGGTGTATGTAGCTAAAAATGGGCCGCAGTCCTGGCCAAACGCGGACTTGGAGGCGTATTTATGTAGACTGTTTGGGTTAATCATGATTAATAAAAAAAAAATTTATAAACATGATAATTTCACCTTTTAAAAAATTTAATAACTATTATAGGGTTCTCTCCTAATAATTTATAAATTACAAAAACATCTCGTAACTATCCAAAATTATAAATATTTCTTTAGGCCTTTTGAAAATTACCAAAAGCTTCCTCATTTTAGAAAATTATTTTTTCTTCATTATTTTTATTGATACTAATATTTTAATAATTAAGCACACATTTCAAGTTTCAATTTCAAACCAAAGCCTTTCAATTTCTGATCAAAGCCTATTTGATGCATGATAAAATTTTAAAATTTTTTAAAAATAATTTATTTTTTATCTGTACAAATTACGAATCCTATAAATTATCTATCTTACTTGTTATTTTATTACACCGAATACCTCTTGACCGGGGCCAGCTATCAAATTTCAATTAAAAAAAAAAAAACAAACCCCTTCTCACTTCAATAACAAAATAGTTAATTCATGACAACTATTTCATAATAATTTAATTACAAATTTTATTAGTACTTATAACGCACAATAAATTCTAAAATTTATAATTTGTAAGCCTTTCGTTTTACCTGAATACCACATTCTAAAAATATTTCAATATATATATATATATATATTTATCTACCATTGAAAAGTCGGACAACGTAGACAACATAATTTTATTTAAAATATTGATTTAATTACAGCATTCATGTTTTTTTTCTCCCTCCCTCCCCCTACCCAAAAAAGTAATAATAACAATAATAATAATAATCAAAGAAAAAGTTACCAAAATTATCTAAGATGAAGTTGGTTTACGTTATCAATTTAATTTCTTAAATTCATTTCATTTGGTTCATCATTCGTTATTTTTGCTTCATCCAATTAAGTTAAAATATTTGAATAAACCTATTTTTTTTTTTTTGATACCACTTGAGGCATTATAAGGTGCTTGAAAATACAGTAAACAGTGAAGATAATAGCTATCGACCCATACATTACTTAAGAAACATAAGGCCACACAAGAAAGAAATTTATACAGTAGATGTTCTGCGTCCAGCGCCAGCATGCATTACCTCTACACACACATATAGATACCATCTTTTATATATGTGTGTATATTATTATATCATCCTCCTCGTAGAAGCTACTACTACACCCTAGTTATTTTTTCTAATGCTGTTATTGAAGGGAGAGCATTTCATGCATGGGGGGGGGGTCTTTCTATGGCTTGCAACTGGTCTCCCTGAGCACAGTCTTGAGGCCTTTCCCAGCAGCATTTGCCAGGGGATGGATCCCATGTGCCGGTCCACTCATGTATGCCCGGTTCTCCCTCTCCGTCGGGAAGGATATCCCAAAACGCTTCTCAACATCTGCCATTATATCATTCAAACACACTATCCTTTTATGAATAGGTTAGGAGTTTAAAAAAAAAAAAAAATGAGATAATTATGAATTCATAATTCATGCGATACCGAATTAACTTTTAGTGATTTTTAGAGAATCTTATCATGCCAAACGCATCCTATATTTTGAACCTTGAATTTTGAATTTTAAATTATAAATTAACTTTTAGAGATTTTCAGAGAATTTTATCATGCCAAACGCATCCTAGACAAAAAAAATATCAAACTAACCAAAAAAATTTTTTTTGACTTTTTTTTTCTATTTTCAAATAACCATATTTATTCTTTTATATTTTAACCTTGAAGGACAAAATTTGTCAAATTAATAGAAATTTAAAAAGTCAAGACTTTCATTTGATTTGTTTTTCTATTTTTGTTTTTTATTTTCTGTTTTAAACTCATTTTTTATTTTACACTTTTGAAAATAAAAAAAAAATAGTTCAAACGTAGTCACTTGTGTTTTCAAAATTTTTAGAAAACAAAAAATAAATTTACATATGAAGTAAAAAATGACAAAAAATTATTTCGAATGTTTTCAACTTATAACCAGAAAAAACAGAACATTCTCCGTTTCTTTATTTTTGGACTTTTAACACACAAAACAAAAATAGAAAAACACTAGGGTGTTTGGAGTGTCAAAAAAAACCAAAAAAATCAAAAGTTAGTGTTAATGTGATGTAAAAATGACAGGTGGTAAATTTTGATTGGAAGAATTTGAAAACTTCTGAAGTTTTTTGAAATTTTTTGGAAACTTTTGGGACTCCAAACGAGCCCTAAATACCACCTAACATTTTTCTCTCTCCAAACATTGATAAAGGTTTTCCCTCTTCAAGCACAAATAAAGGTAATTTTTTTTCCTGGCCAAACTCAACCTCTGTATATCAACCTCAGTATATCGAAAAGGTTGAGAAACAAAATTTGGAATGTGCAACAGCTCACTTCTTTCAATATATATACATGAAATCTATTGAAATGAAAATCCATCGAAAAACACTTATTTGCACATTGAATACGCCGTGCTTCTAGAGGGGAAAAATTGAAAGGTTTTAACTACCGAGATTGCTCCCAAAATTTGGCAATTCAAGCTAATATTATTAAAGCAATGACAAGGTAAGTAGCCTTTCGTACCTTGAGCAAGGTCGTTATTAAGCTGGCCGTCCCTAGTGAGGGACATCATCAGCTGAGGCAGCCCAAGGGGGAGGTTGTCGCCTTTGTCTACCTGCCAGAAGTGAAAGGTTTTGCCATAAGTCTTGCAAACCTTCTCCAGGTCCCTCCGTTGAATCGGACCGGGAACGCTCGGCATGAACAGCACGCCGCTCTTCACCTCGTACTCGTGGGAATGCCACAGCGGCTTCTCCTCGTCCGGCAATGTCAAGAACAGCTCCTCCGATACGATGTATTCGACCCCGATGAGTCGGGCGTCGGCTTCGGGGCTGTCGTATATGAGACATTGTCTCATCTCCTCGTTCTGGTGCCCGCAGTAGTGGTGTGCCTCGATTTGTCGTGTCATGTCATCTGAGTAGAAGTGAAACCTACGAGCAAATCAAGATCCAAATATTGAGCCAAGCAGCATTTAATAGGATGGTGCAACCAAAGTTAGGCTCCGTTTGATACGAGAAAATAGGATTTAATGCTCATTCCCACACTTCCCATTTTATTTGGGACATTTATTAAAATACTATTTTTATGCCATCAATATTTTCTTAGGTCGGTCTTGGGCACAAATAGTGTTTCTTTCGATTTGATGTATTCTCACTTCTAAATGCACATTCTTTACTATGTTGTTGTATGTAACTCTGTAATTTATTTGAATTAGATTTTCGGATGGATCTAATGGGTAATGACATGCAATTGCCATAAGGGCGGCTTGGAGCTCCAAGTTCAAAATTTTCAAGCAGTTATAAAATTTTTCGGTTTTATTTAGTTTGTTTTTCTATTTTTGTTTTATACTTTTTATTCTGAGCTCATTTTCCATTTCACACTTTTAAAAACAAAAAAAAAATTTAAATGTATTTAATTACTTGTATTTTTAAAATTTGTTTTAAAAACAGAAAACAAGTATACACATAAAATAAAAAATGATAAAAAGTTATTTTGAAGAAAGAAAACAAAGCATGTCTCATTTTCTTGTTTTGAAAATTTTAAAATATAAAACAAATAAAACAGACAATAAAAAGTAATACCTTAACTTTTTCGAACTCTAAGAAAATTTATTAAAATCTGTTGGAATAAACTATTATAGTGTTTTTTTACAAATTTTCCTGAATTTTTGAAAAAATTAGACTGGCATTTGTGCCAAAATTTTTTATAAAACTTCAAAAATTTTTAAGATTCTTCACTAAAATTTTGTCGTGTATCCACCTTACATAATTTTTAACAACTCTATATCAAATCAAATACAAATATACAATTATCATTTCAAACTAACATTACACACTCTAAATTTCAAAAAATTTCACTTTTGTTAACTTTTGATATTTTTTTTTTTTTTTTTGTTGTTTAACACTCCAACACACCTCAAATTTTTAAGATTTTAAAATTCATAAAATATATAAAATAAAATAACTAAAACAACACACTGCGAAAAATATATACTTCTAATTTTTTTCGATCGATTCATAAAATTCTCGAAACGAGAGTGCTAATCCAATCGAAATCGAGTAAAAGAAATAAACTAATTCGAAACTATTAATTGAAATCATCGAACTACTTGGACTGAATTTAGTTAATTCGATTTGATTGGTTTCTTACTGATCACCCTTGCCGAAAACATTTAAGAGACGAAAAAGGCAACAAAAGAGAAATTAATTAATGAAGAGAGACTTAACGCGCAGAGATGTTGGTGAATTTTGTTGACAGGGCCGAAGCCTTGAACCGTAGCAGTGGCTTTCTCGACGAGTGAAGTTTTTGTCTGGGTTGGCTCCCCTGGGATCCCCAGCTGTGTTGTTGCCATTCTCTCTCTCTCTCTCTATATATGTATATATAGCTATCTCTCTCTCTCTCTCTATCAATTTCTCTTCTGAAAGATTAGAAATTTGATTACAGTACTCTTGCTGATAAACTCCTCAACTTGAGATTCCCTTCCCTTATACCTCGCAAATGCGGTTGCATCTGCATGCACTCTCACACGTGGCTCCAAAACCTGTGAACGTGGCGACTTTGCCCTGCCACGTGTCAGTTCAGTTTTCTTTCAACTTGAACAGCTGTCTTACGCTGAGTATAGACTAGATTTGGCTCTTTCTTCCGCGGCCGTAAACTTATTAATTGCGTCAGTGCTTGAAAATTTATGTACGTGATTGTCAGCACGTATAATTTAGAAAAATCAACTATTATTATAAATTAATAAATTTAAATTTGATGGAGGAATACTTGGAATTATTAAATTTGATTAAAAAAATAATTAATAATTAAAGATGTGCAATATCACAAATTTTCACCGATATGATCAGAAATATATGCCAAACCAATTGATTATGACACATCAACAGTGGAGCTTCATATTTCATACTACACGTAGTTTAATAAGTAGGGTGAGTTTGGAGTGGTAAAAATTAAGATAAAAATAAGATAAAATATAAATTCGTAATACATGTAATGAGATAAAAAATAAATAAATTTTGAAAGTTATTGGAGGATTTTGACACACCAAATAATGGCATAATATATATACGTATATGTATGAACGAGATGTAAAATAAAATGATTGAAAATATATATATTAAATTTGAAAAATATTATCCATTTTGGGTTTGGTTAGTTTTTTCTCAATGAGTCACTCATTCTGGTATTACTCCCACTGGAATATGATTAACTCCGGAGTTCCTACTCAACCAATGTTCTCACGACTTTAAAACGCATCGTGTCAGAAAAGAGAGCTAAAAGTATTTTATAAGTTACCTTATTTTTTAACTCTTTTTTTGATATGGGATAATTGTGGTATTATCATGTAGTGTCACCGTACTAATTAAAAATATTTTACTTAATTATAATTAATCCACATCTAAACCAAGCTTAAAATAAAATAATGGAATTACAAATTAACCTAAACTTTTAATAGGATACAACCAACCCCCACCCTTCTAATTGGGATAGCATGAATGTTAAGAGTCCATTTAAAACGTTAAAAAAACAAAAAAATTAGCAATCTTTCTCTTTTTTTTTTACCAAACAATTAAAAATTTTTAAAAATTTTAAAAATTTCTCTAATCTTTAACTAAACAACCAAAATTAATAAAAATTATTTAAAATTTTTACTAAACACGTGAAAAATTATAGCAACTTTTATCAAATAAATTACCAAAAATTTTAGTGAAACAATCCGCTTCCAAATGAGCCCTAAATCAGTCACACCAAAACATAGTACAATCAATTTAGTTTTTCTTTGAAGTAGTCTTAATTTGCTTAAGCTGATTTTTAGTAAATGCAGAAGATGATTAAACCGCTGCGGCAAAGAGGCGACTAACACTTGCACCTCAGTCGTACGTTCCTCTCTAGAAATAGGTTCGTCTTATTCCTATTGTTAAATAATTCCTCTCCCCAGCTTCACTCTTATTGAAATATTAAAAATGAATATTAAAATTGATAAAAATATATATTTTTTATAATACGAAACTTAATCCATACAAGTTGAAATTAAAATTTTATCCTGATTTTGAACCTTATGAAATTTTAATTTTTTATTCTTCTGCTTTTCTATGGCATTAAAATAAGGTGGAATTGAATTCCTTCGTTTGCCTACCTCTTTATTTTCATTAAGGAGACTCAAACTATGCCATTAGAATAAGGCTCCGTTTGAGAAAAAAAACTCCGTTTGGGAAAAAAGCTTGTAGTTCAACCATCAGTTACTAATTTTTTTATTTTTTTAAGCTTTGTTTGGGAAAAAAAACTAGTAGTTCAACTACCAGCTACTAATTTTTTGATTTTTTTAAAATCACCAACGTTATCCTCTTATATTTTAATATTCTTTTAAACCTTCAAAGGTAAAAATATCAAACTAACCAAAAGTTATAAAAATAACTATTAAAAAAACTAGGTTTTTTTTTCCCTTTCCAAATACAAAAAAAAAAATTAGCTTTGAATTTTTTCAATATCATTAATATTAAAATAAGGTAACTAACAAGGTAAGCAAATAAATTCAAAATCTTATGAATCGAATTAGTACACAAAATTTTTCACCAAAACATACAAAGGAAGTAAAACAATTGGTGAACCGCCCGAATTTTATTATGATTCTCGTAATGCTAGAACTCTAGCAACATGCTTACAACAAAGTAAGCATCTCCAAAAAAACATTTAAGGTACAACTTTATTAAAACAGGTTCAGCTACACTCTTTGTTACAAAATTTTTTTTTTTTTTTTTTGGCTACAAAATTTAAACTCTCAAAAAACTCTAATTTGTTCGACTCAAACTACCGATTCGATTACGCTCAGCGGCTGTTGGTGATGAGGGCCGAAGTTAAGCAGCTCTTTGGAATCAGCCCAGGCCTTCACCACCACCACCGCGTCGAACGTCTTCGACACGCCGCTCCCCGTGGTGGCCGCGATCCTCAGGTAGTACTTGATCCCCGAAACCACCTGCGTCTCCGCCTCCACCACCTCCTCAAACCTCAGATCCCCGCCGTTCTGCTGCCGGTGCTGGTTGTACTGCTCAACCGAGAACCTCCCTAATTCCTGAATCTCGTCGTTCGCCTTCACGTCCTTCACCTTGGTTCTCCCTCCGACCATCCGACCCGACCCGATCGCCTCAGTAGAAGAGTACACCACCACCAATAGACCGACGAGGATGAGTATTGAATGCCTCGGAGTCGCCATAACCTCTTAGCTTTTTTGCAATTCCGGTCTCTCTCTCTCTCTCTATATATAGGTATGTATGTATACGCGTAGATAGATATAGAATTTGCTAGGGTTATGAGTATGAGTGGATTTGTTGTTGAAGATTGGGTGTGTGTATATGTGTATATATATAGGTGGAAGGAAGAGAAAGGGGGTGCTGTTTGGACACGTAATACGGAGGGAGGCACTCGCAACGCCAACGGCGTGCCGCGTTTCTGAAACAAGGGACCAAAACGACAAGCATTTGCAGCTCCATGGCTATCCATTCTCATTTTTTGCTCTTTTCCCTATTTTATCCTTGGTATTTTTTACCAACCTCTTGCTTCATTAGTTACCGGTCGGCACGGGCGGAGCCACAGGTGGGCTGTGGTGGGGTGTAGTTTGAGTAAAATTTTGGTAAAATTTTTTTTAGTAGTAATATTTTAATTTAATTATTTATAACTTGGTAATATATAATCCTGAACTAAATATATTTTAAATTTTAATTTAAATATTTTATAACTTAGGTAATACTCAGTCTATAATTTAAATTATTTTATAAATAAAAATAAATTAATAGTCCTAAAAATTTTTAAAAAATCCTAAAAGTTCAGAAAATAAAAATAAAAATCAAGACAAAAACCAATAGTGCAAAACTTCTAACTATTATGGGTCGTTTGAAGGTCCATCCAAATTAAAAAAATTCTAAAGTTTTAACTTTTTCAAACTTAAAAAAATTTTAACGTTTAAAAAATTTATCAAAATTCAGTAAAACAAATCATTATAGTGCATTTCAATAGATTTTGTCAGATTTTTAATAGTCCTAAAAATTATAAAAAAAAAATTCTAAAAGTTCAAAAATTTTCAAGATTATCAGCTAAAATTTTGTTACGTGTCATTTTATATAATTTTTAATAATTTCATATTAAATCAAGCACAAACATCTAATCATCATTTCAAAATAACTTTTTACACTCCAAATTTCAAAAAAATTCACATTTAAATTAAATTTTTTTCTTTCAATACTAGATTTTCGGATTGAAAGATAACAACAATAAATATGATTTGATAAAATAACAAATTTAAATTGATAATTATTTGTAACCGAAAAAAAATTATACGTAACCTAACGTAAAAAAAAAATCCTAACTCCGCGCTTTCCACCGGCTCTATCTTGTCATTCTCGTCCGCGGTACAACACTGCAAAGCCATGGTGGAAAAATTAGCTCGCCGTGTCATCCGATTATCACTTACACCCCGTTCGGAGGAGGAAAAAAAAAAAAAACAAATTTTTTGATATTTTAGGTATTTATGAAATATTAATTTTTATTCCTTTTGCAGAGTGAGTAGTTTGTGAGAACACCACTTTTGCTAAGTTAGCTAGAATGTAATAATTATTTCCCTTAATCCAACTTACAAATTGAAAAAAAAGAAAAAAGAAAAAAAGAAACTATCAAACACTTAGATATCATTTTGTTTGCTTTTCTATCTTCTTTTATTATTTTCGTTTTATGTATTGAAAATCCTAGAATAAAGCAATAGAAATTACTCTATTTTTTTTATTTTGAAATTTTTCTTATTTTGAGTTAAAAACGCTCAAAACGGTTATTTTTCATTTTTTATATAAATCTATTTTCTGTTTTTTAAAATAAATTTTAAAAATGCAAGTGATCAAATACATTTTGAGTTATTTTTTTGCTTTCAAAAATACAAAATAAAAGATAAGTTCAAAATAAAAAAATAGAAAACGAAAATAGAAAATAAAAAAGTGAAGAATAAACCAAATATCCCTTAAAATTTGTAAAAATTACTAAAAATTTTTATTTATTTTCTCAAATAGAAAAAAAATTTTACCTATTAATTTTTGCCAAAAATGACCAAAAGCTATCAAAAATTTCACTTCCAAACATAGCCTTATTAATGCATGTACATTGTAATTTTCTTACTTTGATTCATCAAAAATTAAAAATAATTTCATTTCCTTATCAATATTCAACATAAACATATTCACAATAAAAAAATCAAATAAATAAATAAAGAATAATATTCAATGGTATTTATTTTTTTGTAAAAAAAATTTGAGTTATAAAAAAATTGTATAATATAAAATAAAAAAATAAAATAAATACAACAATAGATAAATTTTAAGTTATATTATCATGATTTAAAATAAATAACATTAAAAAAAGATTAAAAAAAAACTTTACAAGGATAAAATTTAATTTTAATATTTTACAAATTGACCTTTTTAAACAAGTAATTTGAAAAAGAAACGTGATTGCTAGTCTCTTGATAATGCAAGAAGTGAACTCCGTTTTTAAAATAATATATTTTTGGATTACCACATTTAAGTTTATATTACGTAGGTCATGGGTGGCTCTGCGATTTCTTATGCGCACAGGTATTTTAAGTAATTCAGTCTTATGATTCTTCATTATCTGCATATGACCTTTTTTTACCTAGGTACTAATTAATGAAATAGATTAATTTGTTGAGAAGTATAAAATCGTAAAGATATTTGATATAAATTTAATTAAATTTAATTTTTTTGATAGTTTTAAATTTTTAACTAAAATTCAAGAGAATAATGTGTTAATTTTTAAGTTAAAAAACGATAATATATATTTTGATTCCAAACATAAAAATAATATAGGCTGTGTTTGGAGTCTAAAAAAAAAAAAAACTAAAAAATTTCAAAAGTTAAATTCAAAAAATTTGAACTTTTTTGAAAATTTTTTCAAAATGTATTGGAACGGGCCAAAATATAACGTTCCAACGATTTTGTCAGAATTTTTTTTATGAATTGCACTGACATTTGTACCAAAAAGTTTCATAAAACTCCAAATTTTTTTCAGATTTTCCATTAAAACTGTGCCACGTGTCACTTTATATAATTTTTAACAATTTTATATCAAATCAATCACAAATATCTAACCATCATTTTAAAATAACTTTTTACATTTTAAACATCCAAAAGTAACATTTTTGATTTTTTTTAAATATTTTTTATTTTTTTAATACTCCAAACACAGCCTACACCATAACTAAAGTTTTTGGTTACTGAGAATTTTTATTGCATTATTATGAAACCAAAATCTCTCGAGACAGCAGATGTTACAATTTTTGTATAAATTTTTATGTGAAAAATTGAAGGAGTGAAAAAGACAAAAGCTGGACTTGAAGATAATGGATACATAATAGAGCCAAAGCAGATATGGGGAGACAGAGGCGGGAATAATCACTGGTGCTCCACGTGACACGCAGCAGCACCGAATCATTGTCCCTTCGCCCTTTTCCGACGTCATTTTTCTACTTATCCTTGCGGCGGCCTAGGAGTGCACAATATGTATTATACAGCTGGATTGAAAAAAAAAAAAAAACAAAAACCATATAACAATAGTAGAAAGTAAAATATATATATATATATATATATAATAAATTAAAATATTCTTAATTTTATATAATAATTACCATTATTATTAATAACTACAAAAAAATTAAAAAACTAATATTAAAAAATAGTTAATTATAAAATTGACAACTATGAAACTACTTGTGAATGCTTGAACTTAATTAACGTTCATTCGATTTATTTTAATAATTGAGTAATTACTAGGTTTAATAATTTTAATTGGATTAGAATTAATTTGAAGTGGGATTAATTTGATTGGGGTTAATTTTCTTGGGCTGAACGTTTGGGCTTAGAGTCAATTTGTTTAGTATTGGACAAACTCATTTACCTATTTGACTACAATCCAATCACCCATTTTGATCTAACTTCAAACTTTTTTTTTTTTTTTTTTTAGAATACTTAAGTATTCGGTTTACCTTATGCGTAACTCGATTAATTTCTGAAATTTTGAAATGAATGATTTATTTAAGTTTTTTTTTTTCTTATTCTAAGAAAACTTAAACTGATAATTATTAAATAATAAACTCAAACTCTTTATCCGTTGGGATATTATTTTAATTCTAAATCCTATATTGAAATTCTTGACCCAATTTGAAATGACCTGTATTAGTCATTTCATTCTTGCATGATTCCTTTTATACATTTGGTCCAAAGTTCCTTCAAATTGGGGGTTGACTCGCAATAATAAATTTAGGGTATTCAAAATCCCTAATTTATCCCAAATAATTTATAAGCCATCCCTACCACGCGATTAATATTATATACCAAACAAAAGCAGACCAATTCTAAACTTAATTATTACAATCATCCAACAATTATTATTATAGCCACAATTATAAATAGAATCTTTTAATATTACGCAAGAAAAAATAAATAAATAACTCTTCTGTTGGAATATTCAAGAAAAATTAATCTCTCTTAAGTTCATCTTCAGTATCTCTGTACTCAATGTCTTGAAAAATTTTCCCACAATAGGGTTAGTTACTAAAGCACAGTAATTAAAATCTCCTAGGTGCTTATATACAGTAGTCATAACAGTGAATGTGATTAGATGGCATACTGTTCATGCAACAAACAATTTAATTGATCCCAACTAAACAATGTAAATTGTACTTACAATAGTCCGACACACGCCGTCATTGTAACTACTATTTCACTTACACGTCAAATAATTTTATGTTATTGTTTTGTACCACAATGAAATCAGTGTCGCGGTGGTAGAGATCTCAGACTTAAATCTTTAAAATCTCATGATCAAACCAAATAGCGACATAGATTTCATGTGTATTTTTCTACCGACATAGATTTCATGTGTATTTTTCTACATTTATAGATAAAATAATTATGAAAATAAATTAAATATAATTAAATAATTCCAGCACATCATTTCATACATAATCAAAAGAAGTAGCCAATTGTGGTAAAATTTGATAAAGGGGTTTAACCTAAATTCCCCTAGGATAATCATATTTCTATCCCCCTCTACCCCCAGCATTAGGAACTAGTTACTTTACGGGATTAACATCTAATGCATTTCGATGGTGTCACCTATCAAAACCTAGCCATCGTGACCGTCTATCTGACTGGCCAAGTCAAAAGAGAGTATCTCCTAAACAAAACGTATAGGTTCCCATCTTCGCCTAAAAAGGCTATTTCTACCCACCCATCACCCCATTGCCAAAGACAACTTTAACACTAAGTGCTTAAAATTTGTTTTCATCCTTTAATATTTCCAAGGGTACCTTATATGGAAATAAGACCTTTTTGATAGAAACTAGCAATGTTCCTAGGTGATGAATCCTTAGTGGGATTATTCAATCACATGCATTAAAATTCTAAGTATTTCATTTCATTTCATAATTCAATTATAAGTCTCAATGAATCAAAGATTTAACATAGTCACAAATATTGTCATCACAAAAATAGGTATTACATGTAAATTGACTAATAATATTTAGCTAGAACATTTAGGATTAGAATTAGATTTACGTTAATTCTTTTGATAAGTTTGTCGGACTAACTTTAGTAAGAATAAAAATATTTCTATTGGAATATTAATCAAGCTAAGATTGGTGGCTTAGTGGGAGGGTGACCCTAATTAATCACAATTTGAAGTCAGGAGTTTGAACCTCATTGGCCTCAATCTCGATTTTTGCCTTTTTTTCCTCTTTATTTTATTATTTTATAGAATATAAAATAATAAATAATTCTTTGGGCTATGTTTTATCTTAAAAAAAAATTAAGTTTTATTTTATTCTAACATGGGTAGCAAAGTATATAAGTTAAACAATTAAGTCAATATGAGATTACAAAACTAATACATTATAACCTTTTAATTTGGTAGGATAATAATATTATCCAAAATAATAATTTGAATCAAATTCCAATTATCGTCTTATTTATAACCAAACCCTTATCGTAGACTTTCGGCTTTAAGAAATCAATATATGTCTATAGAATTATTCTAATATTTAAGAAAATATTTAGATATTTAAATAAGTTTCATTAAATTGACAGAATCATGAAGAATCTAGTTTTTTTTTTTTTAATAAATAGAATTATATAACTTGTTAGGTAGAAAAAAAAAGCCTAAAAATCAATTAAGATAAATCAAGTTCATTTAAAGACAATCGAGTGAGGGGAAAAACAAGTTTTATGTTTCTTTTGAACATTTTATCAAATAGTAGGTGTGTTTTACTAGATTAGATCTTGTAAATAAAATTAAATATGAACAAAACTCATTAATATATCTAAAACTAACAAAAGAATAGTCGGGATTTAAATAAATTTCTAGATATAAAATTCCTTTAAAAAAAAAGCCTAATAAGTATCAATTAAGGGCTGAATAGCAATAGCAGTTTAAAAGAAAATTCATATAAAGTAAAGAATAACTCCAATCTTTTTAGAATTTGTATTTCTGAAAACTAGACTTTAAAGCCTACAACTTTCATGCCTTACACTTTTTTAAAATTCTAAAGTATAAAGGTTCAAAAATAGCCTTGAATTCAGTTTGTTCGAAAGATCTAGTTTGACATGTGTTCAGTTTTTTGGTCATAACTTTTGGTTCAAAAGTCGGATTGATATAAATAATTTTGGGTTGGAAATAAAATTTAAATATCTACAACTATTGTGTTTTATCCGAAACCTAACTCCACCATTTTGGGGGGTCAAAATCATATCAAAAGTTAAAAAACAGTGAGCTATCAGCTGGCTGGGCTAACTTGGATAGCCTTCCACGCGAAAAAGGGTTTGAATAGGATCCCGTGCAGATAGAGATCTAAACAATAGTACCCATATTTCACTTCTAAATGTCTAGCTCTGCTTTGGTTTCAAGTTTTATGCTATGTTTTGTGTTCTAAGTAATTCTATTCACTAATGATGTTCTCGAGTCCACATATTATCATTATGAATGTGTATAAACACTTACAAACCACAAATACATACTCAAATATATAAATGTGAATTCAATCTCACAAGTTATGAAGATAATTAATTATAAATTTTAACACATTCAAGTTTCATGGTTCAAACCCAGAAAATTGTTCAATTTCAAATAAATCCTACACATGTTCATTCTAGTTCATATTGAAGACATGGAACACATTGTAAGAGGTTTTTCATGGTACCTCAATGAAAATTTTGATGACTAAGTCCAAGAAGGAAGAGATGTTGATCTCCGAACACCAACCGAACCAAAAAGCTTCAAGTTTTTCTTTCTCTTCTTCTTCCTCGAACACTACCAATTCTCCAACTAACACTTAAAAGTTTTTAGAGAATACTCAATCCTCACAACTCTCTGGATGTCTTAGAAGTTTCTTAATCATTTAAAATAGTATTATATAGGAAGCTCTTGAAGCTTCACTCAATGATAGTGGGTGTCTGTCGGTAAAAAGACAACCTATGCTTTGGTGGCTCCAAAGCCAAAAATATTGGATCAAGAGGGTGATAGAGGAGTCATGATCCAAAAATATAGTTGCCTTGAACTATTCAAGCAAATAATTCGAACGAGTTATAGAGGAAATGGAGGAAGACAAGTTTTGCAGAGAGTTTGATGAGTTTTTTTACTATTCATAAGTCACCTTGGTGAGTGGTGAGATGAGTTGAGGGTGAATTGAATGATAAGTTGATCTATGTGTTAATGGGTTTGGGTTGAACCAAATGGGTAATTAAGTTAGGGATTGTTTGGATAAAAGTCTAAAAATTTCACATTAAACCCCCGCATAGAGTGGAATTAAATCCGAAATGTTTCCAACTAGTTTATTATTCCAAAAATTTTCAAATCCTCAATTTTCTAGATTTTAACTATAACAGGTATCACCATTATACTTAAGTAAATTAACTAAGGGAAAATTAAGTTCAGGTTAATACAGGTTGAGTGCATTTTACAGATGGATATGGGGGGTAGGGGACGGGTATACCTATTCCTTTACCTGATCCCCAAACTCAAATCAATTCCTATACCCTATCGGATTCGTACCAGAGATTTATTTTTATCCCCTATCACCACCCCAAACTGGAAATAAGGATCCTCGTTAGGAATCGGGTACCCAAAATGGAAAAAAAAAAAAAAAAACATACACACACACACATAATTTCAAATTTTATATTATAGATTCAAGTATAACTGTATAAGTATCAATTCAAGTTCTAGTCTCCAGATTCAAAACTAAAGCCATTAATACAAGTCATAACGAGTAGATCCCGAATAATTGGTAGAGTACAAGCCAAGGACAAGTTTATAAATGTACGTTACCCAATCCTAAAAATTTTTGAAAAAAATGTCTCCATGCCCTAACCAATTCAAAAACAATCCTCGAATTCCCTACCATTCGGGTCCAGAATCAGATAGGATAAGAACGAGTAGGCCATCTCTAGTGTAGATATCCCCACCCTTTACCAAAATACTGACTTTTGTTGAGTTGGTTGGAGGTATAATTGTTATTTCACTTGAAACTAACTCAAAAGTTATCAAAATTTTTGTCAAACACTTAAAAATTGTCAAAAATTAATAGAAGTTTCTATTAGTTTTATCAAATACTTAAAAGTTATCAAAAATTAATAAACATTTCTATATAGTTTACCAAACACATAAAAAGTTTCACCTATTAATTTTTCTAAATTTTTTTTTCAAAAATTACTAAAAATTTGACTTCCAAAATCGGACTGCATATATATTTCACCCATATTCCAACTGTATTTGGTGTGGTAAGTTCTCCATTACAGAGGTCTGGGAATGTGGTAGTAAAAAAGTAAAGGGTTCTGGTACATAACAGTTTTGGACAAAAAAGTGGCTTTGGAAAACATGTTTAGATGGCCCTAGGGTGATAACATGGATTTATTAAGAATTTTGTTCGTTCAAATTTGCCATAACAGTGATTTAGAGATGAACACAGAGCACGAAAATTCGACCTGTAGCTCAAAAATATTTTTTGAATTCAGCCTATGTTGGGGGTATGGAAGTTATTTGTTGTGGCGACGAAAATCTTTCTCGTGCTCATATTAGAATCTAGTCCGCACACAAATAATCTCGTGCTCACTCAAATAACTTCTAACTTTTTGTACGTATGTCATCATCTTGTGTACAAATAACACTCACAAATAACTTCTCACGCACTGCCAAAGTCAAAATTTGAATTTTTTATTTTATTTTTAGGAAATTCTATGATTTACATAAATGGATTCTTTTATAAGGAATGCATTAATGACAACTATTTTAAGTTTAATCATTTAAAGTCCACAGATATAACCAAGAAAATTTGTAAAAATTAGAATATCCCAAGTTTTTAAAATTTTTGTATAAGCGCTTAACTTATAATTTATATATCTATACTTACATATCAGATGTATGTCATTTAAAATTCACTCTCTTGTAATTTATTTCTTTATTATTTTTTTGCTCTTATAAATTTCAACCGTTCATTTTTATCTAAAGATTGAAAATATAAGTTTAATTTGTAATAAATATAGAGA
>QLOD02000013.1:26873987-26897769 GCA_003260245.2 Sideroxylon spinosum | reverse complement strand
CCAAGCAATGCCAAAAAAGTGGGACCCACACCTAAGAGGGGGTAAAAGATTTTACCCCCTCCTTTTCCTTCATCCAAACATGCCCTAACATTCCAAATGTTTATGTTGTCCAAGGCTCTTATTAGTATTGCCTGCAAGTGCAATTCTATGCTCATTTCCATATATTTTACGAGTCAAAATAGACTTGAAATAAACTGTCTGCCTTGTGTCTTAAAGTTAAAGCCAGAAAATTGTTATTGTCATCTAAATGTCCCCTCCTCTCTCTCTCTCTCTATATATATGTTAGGGAAAATGGTGAGTTTAAGAAAACTAATATAAATGATTGGCCAAGTCCTAATCCCTTCAGAAGCAAATTATCTACTCCGAAATTAGACCGTTAGAAAATTCACCAAAAATGAATCTTTAACAGGTTGACCCTCAAAAAATGAATGAATCTCGAACAGGTTGGACCTATTGCTCATCGTGTCTCCACTGCCCTTGAGGGGGCCCACCCTCTAGTTTAATAATCTTGATTAGACATCTGTATAACAATATAATTCGTGATTTAACATTTATATAAATGTTAAATTATGAATTAAATTTTTATATAATAATATTTAAAAAAATATTTATGTTAATTTATTTTATAAATTTAATTGTGAGTTATTTGCACCTTAAATAATATTTTTGTACTTTCAAATATGAACAATTACTTGTATATATATAGATATTGTCATTTATACATGTAAACCACAAGAATTAGTACTCAGCCGACCAATTAATAGCACTAATTATTGAATCTTAGATAGATTTGAGGGCTGCTTAGGTGTTTACATCTATAACGTTAAAAAAATGTATACATAATTATCCCAGTTACGAACATCTACACGGGCTTACCAATTGTTTGACAAATCTCATTATTTAAAAAAAAAAGTGTTTTTAGTAACTCGGGGCCCCTGGACGCATTAACTGGATCCTGCAACTAATCAAATACTTACAAAGCCAAGCAACCGCGTGACAAATGAACATCAAAACTATCCAAACGCGGTTCCTATATCAGTGACCAAAATCGTATTGCATTTATCATTATTATTATTATCATCATTATTATAATTATATTCCTTAAATCAAGGCATTTATGCTGCTAAACAAAATGATTTCGTAGCAGTGACAAAGATGTGCTCCCACGTTGTTCAAATGATTTAGAAGATAATAATTGTAAATAATGATAATACATATAAGGAGTATTTGGTTCATCAAAAAAAAATAACTAAAACGTAAAGTAAAATTACAAAGTTTTAATATAGAATTGATATGTGATAAAATTTAACTGGAAGAAAGTATAAAAAATTGATAAATTTTAATTGATTTTGACCAATCAAACACCCGTATATTATGGGCCTGTTTGGTCAATTAAAAAAACTAAAAATTACAAAAAAATTATATTTTCTTCCAATTAAATTTTTTCATAAATCATTTTTATATCAAATCTTTATACTTTTATTATTCTTCTTGGTTAATTTTTTTCCAATCAAATACCGATACGATTAGCCCTTTTTTTTTTTTTTTTTTTTTATGTGTGGCGTGGGGACATTACTCCAACTCTCCACATGCCAACACCCCCCCCCCCGGGGGGGCCATGATTAGGAATCATTCTCTATCGACAATGGCACTACTACCATATCTCTGTACTAATATAATTAGTTGAAATTTTTGATTATAATCAATTTTTATTTTTAAATAAAAGTAGTTAAAATCTTATTTATATTTATGGTATTTTCTATAATTTCTGCCCTTATGTGAAATCTATTAGAACTTGCGTTAGTTGATGACAACTTTGATTGTAGGTTGTCGTCTAATTAATTCATACTTTGAAATTGTCTAAATGATTAGTTGTGAAGTCAATCGAATGAATCAGTAGTAATTAAAACCCCTCAAACAGAAGTCCAGGGAGACAAAGGGCCCTTCATGAATCACCCCAGCAAGGTCTCCCCTCCCTGCATCTGCTGTCTCGCGCCATGTGAGGATGACTTTAGATTAATACCCCCCCCCCCACCCAAACTCTTCACAAATAGAAACATATGAGCTCAAATGGAAACGTTTTAAATAATGAATAAACCAGCTTCCTCACTCTTTGCCAGCTTAGTTCCAGACTATATTTCTTTAATTTTAAACTTTGGTCCCACAATGGTGTCAATAAACCTTGCTGGCACTTGCAAAATCAAATCCTTGATTCACATAGCCTGGAAAATCTAGTGAACACGTGCATAAGAAATATACAAGTAGAGAAAAATCATAAGAGAAGTAGTTGGAAAGGAGCAAAGAAATAAACGTTCCTTCCAATGGCAATAATGAAAGAATGTTGATACAAATTTTTAATTTTTTTCTCTTCTTTGATCATTTTTCTTTATAAATTTCACCACCACATGTTCTTCAACACAATTTACACCAAAAGGAGCAGTTAGCTCCAAAAAATCCAAACATAAACCACCACATCTCTATTGTGCCAGCTCTTCTCACAATAGAGATCAAAAGAAAAGCAAACAAAAAGTGTCCATACATGATACAAGTAAAAAAGGATAAATAATAATAATAATAATAGTAAATTTCGGCAAACGATGATATTTTTGGGATAATTACACTTTACCCCATTATGATTTGGACTAAAAACACATTATCTTCTTCTAGTTTAAAAATCGACGCATAACTCTCTCGTGATTTAAACTAAAGTGCAAAATTGTCAAAAAAATATTAAATTTAACTAGATTTTTGTCACACTTGCTTTGTAAGCTCATATGTGATCATCCAAAAAAAAATATTGTTTAGAAAAATAGATGTAAATTGTATCTTTTTAAGAAATGAAATAATGTTTCACATAAACATTGGTAAATCATTTTTCCTCAATCGAATTTCACTCATGAGGCACGAATCCAGTTTAATTTAACAAATTAGTTAGTTTTGCACTTTAGTTCAAATCATAAAAAGGCTATCTGTTAACTTTTAAGCTAGGTAGAGTCATGTGTTTATAAGTCAAACCCCAAGAAGGTAAACTCTTAATATTTTTTAGAACCCAGAGGATATATCATTGTGGAAACTTGCCTTTTTTCTGCCATCTCTTCTTCTTTCACATTGTTGCACTGCCCACTTCATTTTGAAAGCTGTTTAATCTAGATTCTCTGTCACCGGCAGTCCATTGAATCAAATGTGTCTGCAAATTCTGAAGGCTTAGAGGGAATGCTTGATTGGGTTTGGCTGTACGAAAGATCATTAAACATCCTCGAAGTACCTTCATCAGCTTGCCATCTTTGAAGAACTTGAGGAAGAGTCATCGGAAGGTTAATGCCATATCCTTCATCATCTTCATGGGAAGAAGGCTTCCACTGCTCTACGAGAGGACCTAATACATTAACAGCGTGGCCCATATCTGGTCTTTGAAATGGTTCACGAGCTGTGCAGTGACCTGCCAGCTCCAACACCTTGCAAATGCTCTCAAAAGTCTCATCATCAGGGTCAAGGGTTTGGTCGATAGCCTTCCGAATGTTTTCTTGGTTGATTAGAACCCTACGGAGCCATGTGACTAAATGAGACCTCTCATCCGGCACAGTCTCATCTAGGGCTTTTCTTCCTGTGATGATCTCCATCAAAACCACTCCAAATGCATACACATCCACTTTTGTAGTCACTCTCCCTGTGGCTGTTAGCAAACAAAATAGATTCGTAAATTTCAAGCTCACTTAAATGTTGAAACCAAGAAAGTGGTTTTTCAATCTTTCAATCAAGTGAAACAAAGGGGGAAAAAAGGCATAAGCAAACAAGAGGAATTGTTCAGATGATATTATCCAAGTTATCAGTCTGAGCAATCAAACGAGAGAATAAAAGCATTCTAATTCAGTTTGATACTATATAGAGTGTGAAACTGCCTCAAAGAAACAACAGTGTTGGAAGAAAATAAGCATTTTTGTTATAGTCCTACAAAATCTATTGCTAGTTTAAACACAGAGTATGCTGTCTTAATTCCATAACCCCAATCTAAGTCGGGCATAGGACAAAACAGCAATAGAAAATCCAGGCGATCAAGGCATTAAATCATCAAAAGGCACAGTAACACCTAGATCAGTTGATGCATTCAACCATAAAGGAATAATTAAACATGTAGCTTTTGATTGAGTGGTTAACATTTGTAGTCCTATGAAACTTTTAATTTAAATTTCTCCGACCAAATTGAAATAGAAAAGGAGAACATAGTATTTTTACCAGCATACTCAGGTGCAAGGTACCCAAATGTGCCCGCCAACCGCGTCTCAAGAGAATACTGGCCATCGGGCGCATTCTTTACCAAGCCAAAATCTGCAACCTTGGCTCTCATGTCATTTCCGAGAAGTATATTAGAAGGTTTCAAATCTCTATGAATGAAACTCTGCTGTGCCAAGCTGTGTAGATACTCAACCCCTCTAGCCATGTCCAAAGCAATGGTCACCCTCTGCTTCCAAGTAAGGGGAGAGTACCCAAGTTCACGCCACTCAAACAAATGCTGAGCCAAAGTCCCCTGCGGCATATACTCATACACCAAAAGCCTTTCATTGCCATTGACACAGTAGCCCAAAAGTGCAACCAAATGCCTATGTCTAACCTTAGTCAACACAGCAATCTCAGCTTGAAATTCTTTCATTCCTTTGTTACCCATTACCCCGGATTCCATCCTCTTCACTGCAATCTTAGTCCCATCATGCAATTCCCCTCGGTAAACAACTCCAAATCCTCCTCTACCAAGTACATTTTCTTCGCCGAAATTGCCCGTCACCTCTCGTAGAACATGGATCGAAATGGCGACATTCCCACCTTCAAAGATGGGAACGTCACCATGATCACCACTGCTCTGACTCTGCACTTCACTTGGGACTCCACCATTCCTGTTCACCCCACTGGGTACCATACTCTTACCCATTTCTGAATCTTTCTCAGAACCCTCCACCCTCCCAAACCTCTGATGGCGTTTTCTCACACAGCATTTATAAGACACAAATAGTACTACCCCAACAAAGACAACAACAGCAACCACAACACCAGCAATCAAACCTGAAGACACCGAAGACCCATTGGATCTCCCAATTGAAGCTCCTCCTGGAGCGGTTGGATTCGATCCAGATCCGGACCCCGGCGTTCCCCCACTTGCGGCGGTCGTGTTCTTCCCGAGTAACGGATTACCGGAGGAACTGAACTTCACGGTGGTTGTAAAAATTGGTACCAACCCACTAAGATTGTTGTTCGAAACATCAAGAGTCTGAAGCTGGGGCAGAGTAGCCAAGCTCGCCGGAATCGGTCCCGTGAGGTTGTTATCATTCAAAAACAAACTCCGCAGCTTCGTTAGCTTGGCAAAAGCCGGTGAAATTGTGCCGGAGAGTCGCTGCTTCGCGAAATTGACGATCGTGACATCGCCATGAGGATCGCAGGTGATGAATGTCCATCCTGAACAAGGGTCATTGCCTTGCCAAGACTGAGCCAGATTCATCGGATACCCAATAGCCCCGGCGACCGCGAGAAGCGCTGTGACTCGGGGATCACAAGGACCGGGAGAGCTCTTGCAGAAGCCATTGGTCTTCCCCCCGATGTTGGCCGTCACTCCGGGACCGAACTCCGGCGTCGGACCCTGCAACTGGTTGTTCTGCAAAGAAACGTTAACGAGCATAGGGAGAGACGTCAGTGATAAAGGTAAAACGCCAGTGAAATGGTTATCCCGGAGCTGTAAATCGAAGAGGTTTGTGCAGTTGGAGAGGTCCGGGATCGGTCCGGTGAAGGAATTCGCCTGAAGCCAGACTTGCCGGAGCTGGGTCATCGACGACAGGACTTCAACCGTCCCAGACAAGCCTTGTTGCTGATTGTTGAGCCAGAGATTGGTGATCTCCGACCCCCCGAACGTCGCCGGCAACGGGCCGGTGAGGTTGTTGTAAGAAAGTCGGAGATTTTGCAGGTTGGGGAAGGAACCGAAAATGTCCGGGATCGAACCCTGGATGCTGCAGTTGCTAGCAGAGAATGTTTCCAAGCTGCTTGACTGAGTCAGATCGGCGGGGATAGTCCACTTTCCGAGATTGCCATTGTCATTGAGGCTGAAAATCTGGAGACTGGTGAGGCCGGAGAAGAAGTCCGGTGGGATGGAAGCGAAATCGTTGCCGTCGAGGTAGACCTCTTGGAGGAAGGCGAGGTTGGAGAGGGAAGGTAAGTCGCCGGAGAGGCGGTTTCGCTGGAGGGAAAGTGTCTTCAGCTGGGAGAGCTGGTTGAGATCGGAGGGGAGTGTGCCGGAGAGTGACTGAGAAGCAAGACTAATGGAGGTTACCCTGTTAGAGCCATCGCATTTAACACCTTTCCAGATGCAGGGGGTGGTGCCGGTCCAGCTGGAGGGAGTCGGGGAGAGACTGTCGGCTAGGTTGGTCATCACATCAGCGTCGTCAGCGGTGGAGAGGGAGAAGACGGCGAGGAGAGCAGAGAGAAAAAGAAAGACATTTTGGGATGCCATTGTCGTTCGGTTTCTTTCTTTCTTGGCCGCGTTTTATTGTAGGGAAAATAATGAGGTAGTCACAGAGATCGAGGTTTGAACTTTGTTGGATCTCGATGGATGTGCTTTTAGAACTGGCCGCGAAAGGCAAACTTTTGTTTATTTTTTTATTTTCGGGAAAAGAGAGATACTAGTATAGAGCTATGCAATAAATTGTATAATATTTATTTTTTAAATAAATTATAAAAATATTTTAAGAAAGTTTCATAATTCTATAAAATAATTATTGAAATATTTTATATTTATATTATTTATATATATATATATATATTAGTAAACAGTTAAAATCCATCAAATCCAAACTTTCTATTAAAAATTTATATTTTATTAAATCTTCATCTTATTCTAATTACTTAAGTAGAAGTGTAATTTTGAATCATGTTAATCAGTTGATCAAAATAATCGAATCGATAAGTTCTGTTTCAATTTTGGCATCAATTAATAGCTTAACCATTTTTGGTAATATTGTAATTGAATCAATTAGATTAAAAAAAAAAAAAGTCAAACCTTTTTCCGTTTAGGAGTGAAAAACAAAAGGGTTAGTATTTGATCAGTAATTGGAAATTCCAACATTTCATTTCAATTTCAATTTCAATAAATGCTAGTTTAAAAGTTCAATTTTTAGTAATTTTTGGTATTTTTACTGAAGGTTAATTGTTGAAATTTTTTTAGTGTGTTTACTAAAATAAGTAGTAAATTTAGCTACTTTTGGTAATTTTTTGGTATTTGATAAAATTTTTGACAACGTTTAATAACTTTTGATACTTTTTGTGTGTTTAGTAAAAATATTAGTAACTTTAAAATTAAACAAGTTACTGTAACTGAGAAGAAAAGTGGTAAACATTGGTATTTTGTCAAATATTAAAGAAGCAAAAATTAATTATTTTTTGCTAAAAATTTGTTCACCAAATGGTGCCTAAGTTGGCTAAAATATTAGTGTATAAAAATTTGGACAATTTACACTTACACCCCTTCAACTATACTCAGTATCACTTAACCTCCTCGTCTGAAAAATGTAAAACTTACACTTCCTCGACTATGAAAATAATTAACGAGGTTAACGCTGTTAGTTAAGACGATAAAATGACATTTCTAGCCTAGCTTAACCTAAATCAAACCAACCATTTTCTCACTCGATGGGATCGGCTATATAGATTTGACGACGTCAATTAAATTTGTTTAGGATCATGTCCTCCGTTAGATATATGTAGGCAAAATCATGTTTATTAGTTTTTTTTAACTTCTTTTTGGATCTCCCTTTCCCTCTCCTACTCCTGTCAATCTCCATATTTTCACACATTTTGGCACGTGCCTCCGTTGGACGCCTTCTAATATGATCGAACCATCTTAATCGATTTTCTCTCATTTTATCTTCAAACGGTGCTATTCCATAATCTCCTTGTTCTTAATCATATTTCTCCTTATGATCCCGCATATCCATCTTAGCATTCTTATCTCAGCAACTGCCATCTTTCTGAACACGATTATGCTTTACTGTCCAACACTGTGATCCATATAACAATGCTGGTCTTACCGCTACCTTATAATATCTTCCTTTCACCTTGAGGGGATTTCGGATCACATAAGACCTTGGAAGCACTCCTCCATTTGGTCTACCCGGGTTGAATCTTGTGACTTATATATCAGTATCAATCTCTCCATCCTATTACAACATAGATCCAAGGCATCTAAAGTTTTCTTTCTGTACAATCTTTTGTATGCCTAAACTTAATTTTATACTACCAGTTATCCTACTTTGACTAAACTTGCATTCCATGTTTTCTGTTTTGCATCGACTTAACCTAAACTCTTTTGTTTTTAACATTTTTCACCATAATTCTACCTTAACATTTACTATTTCTCTTGTCTCATCTATTAAAACAATGTCATCTATAAGTAACATACACCACGGCATCTCATCCTAAATATGTTTTGTAATCTCAACCTTAGCTAAGATAAAAATGTACGGGTTTAACGCTAAGTCTTAGTGTAGACTAATCGTGATAAGATACTCCTTAGTCTCTTTGTCAGTTGCCCGTATAAGATGTCACACCTTTATCATATATGTTATTTATCGCCTCAATATATGTGACATACACTCTTTTTTTTTTTCAATACTCTCCATAGAATCTCCTTAAGAATCCAGTTATAGGCCTTCTCTAAATCAATTAACACTATATGTAAATATTTTTTATTTTCTCTATACTATTCCATTAAACTCTTTAGAAGAAAAATAGCCTCTATGGTTAATATCTCAAGTAAGAAACCAAATTAATTCTCTAAAACTTTTGTTATTCTTTTTGGTATTTTCTCAATAACTCTCTTCCATAATTTCATCGTATGACTAATTAATTTAATCCCATGATAGTTCGCACAGTTTTGAATATCTCATTTGTTATTGTATATGGGTATAAGAATAGCTTTTTTCCATGCATTATGCATTTTATTTCTCTTTAACACTACATTAAAAAGTTTTGTCAACCAACTTATGCCATCCTTATCCGAATACCTCCAAACATTAATAGGGATACCATCTGACTCAATCGCTTTTAGTCTTACTTAATTAGCAAAAAATCAAAATATTTTCGTTCTTATACAACAAATCCACGATAAGTCTATTTTACCATCTTATTGGCATACGGCTAGAGGTACCTAACTCATTTTACCTATATTTTCTTTTATACTTTTTAAATTCAATTATTCATCAATGTCTCGTGTAATAATGTTGTTGATTAGAAATTTTTTCTTATTGTGGCATTTTCTTTTCGTGAAATCGTTTTTGTTTATTTCAATTTTTACTTTTAGTTATTAAATAATAAAGTCGTTTATGCATTTTTTAAATAAAATTTATACATTTGTATCAACTCTATCTAAAAAAATGTATCCTAGTCATTTTCCATTTTGTGCTTACATGAGTGTGCGCGCATGTGCATGTGTGTCTCATAAATTATATAATTATTTATTTTGGTATGTAATATTTTGTTATATATAATTTATATGTGGTCCCTTATACAATAATTAACATTTTCAATATAACTAATAATAAATTATATAATATTAATTTTTACAGTTATAAAATGATATAATATTAATATATTTTTATTAATGAGTTATGGTATAATTTATAACAGTAATGAATTAATGATTTTTAATATAAAATACTTAATTAATATGACTGAACATGGTTAATATAAATTATATAATCTATTAGTATTATAATATTATTAATTATATTAATTTAATTTATTATAATTTTTTTGTATAACTAATAATTTTGTTAATATGTTATGGTATAATAGTAATGTTTAATTAATAAATTTTAATATAATTAGTATAAATTAAATAATATCTTAATACAAAAATTACTAACAGCGTTAATCTTGTTAAACCTTTTTTTTGTAATTGAGGGGGTGTAAATGTTATATTTTTTAGATAAAAAAGTTAAATGATATCGAGTGATAGTTGGAGGAATGCGAATATAAATTACCTTCAAGATTTCAATATCGATTTGATATTATCTCGTAAGAAATTATTTTGTGTGGGTTAATTAATTTTTCTTGATTCGGTAACCATATTTCATTTTACTCTTACATTAAGGTTATGTTTGGCAACTAAACTAAGCTAATCGTTTTTTTATTTTTCTTAGAATAATCATATTAGTCTCCTAAATTTTTAATTTACTTCAAACTACGAAGAATAAAAATATTAAATTAATAGGTGTTAAAAAAATTAGTTATTAAAAATAACTTTTTTTTTCCTTCATGGCACAAAAAAGGAGAAAAAAAACACCAACTTTTTTAACTTTACAAACTCGAGCCAAGTCCTCCGGCGCTCCACCATCGTCTCAAAGCAAATAAAAAGAGCGAGACGAAGATGTGAAGAAGAAAACCGCCGCCGCCGACGTTCAATCTTCAACTTCTCGCAAGTTCCAAGGTCTCAAGTTCCAGGTTATCTCTTTCTGTTCTTCCTCTTCATTCTTTTTCTTTCTTAATCTTCGTGTTTTTGCCTTGAATTAATTTATTTGCTGAAAAACTTTATTTTATTTTATTTTTTTTTTAAATCACATTCTCGTAAACTTATGAAATTTTTTCAAATTTAGGGTTAGGGTCTCTGCGAATCAAGCGATTCGCGAACTATAGGAGCTCAAATCAAAAAAATCTGAATTCGTATCCTTATCAAGCGTTATTTTTTTGGCTGGAAAAAGATTCAAGCCTAGATGTATTCGACTGGAAGGGCTTGCGAGTTTAGATCGATTGATAATTGGTATATATTTATGTTATGTTATATAAAAAGAGTGCTGTGTCCCCAATCCCCAACCAAAAGAACTCTCCTCATTCGTCTCATCCACCCTTTCAGAAATTCATCTCCTCTTCCAAAACTCTGACATCAAACCCTAGAGTCCACCCTTCTGCCGCTGCTTCTGTAAACCTTATGCCTTTGTCGAAGACCAGTCTTCTGTCACGGTCAACAACCACCTACACCGCGGTTAGTAGGCTGTTCTTCTTGTTCTCGCAACCCGTCACTTTGTAAGTGCGCTCTGTCTCTCTCAAACCTCTCCTCACAACCCAAGTAGAGGTGTAGAGATCAGCTGGAAGGACTATGATCTCGATTTCTCTCCAACGGGATTGCCTCAGTTGTTTTCGATTGAAAACTTTGAGGAGTGTCCTTAGTGTGGTGGTGGATTGAATTGTGTTAATAGGCAAGTGATCAAACATAGGACAAACCCATTTGATGTTTCTTCTTCTTAGTGCAACTGTGAAGAGATAAGAAATCTTGTGTTTGATGTCTAATAATTGCTGTTAGTTTCGTCCCTGGACTTTTCTGAACCAGTTGATATTTATTCTGTGTGTAATATCATCAATTTAAATCCTGTTTCAAAGGACAATTATTCATCAGGTGGAGTTGAATAAGCCTCAGGCTCGGACTATGATATTGCAGCATTGAAAGTTTGAAAGAAATAGTCAGTAGTGTACAATGTACATGTCTTGCTTTGCTTTACTTGAATCAACCTCTGCTTCTGGAATTGAAACAATCCCTGTTATTAGGTCGAGTCTCTGTTTAGTCGAGCTTGAACTCGATGGTAGTTTAGTTGAGTTATTTGAAAGCTGAACTCGACTATAGTATTTCTTTGCCAAGCCGAG
Organism: Sideroxylon spinosum; assembly: GCA_003260245.2. Classification (NCBI taxonomy): domain Eukaryota; kingdom Viridiplantae; phylum Streptophyta; class Magnoliopsida; order Ericales; family Sapotaceae; genus Sideroxylon; species Sideroxylon spinosum. The sequence goes on along the minus strand of QLOD02000013.1, from coordinate 26,886,099 downwards.
CTCGAGCCATGCAGTAAGATTGAACTCAAGCTCGTTCCAAACTTGGGCCACAATATTTTTAAGTGACCGAGTTTGAATAAGCTAAAGTCCAGTTTGATTCCACCCTAGGGTTTTGGAAGTTTTTTCTTTTTAGATTCTTTATTTTCTCCTGTCCTAAGCGATTGTGTCAAACACCACCGTATTTCCATGGGAAAATATGTGATTTGGGCGATAAAACTGAACTTGTTTTCATCAATTACTGTTTGGATTGGTTTTGTAATGTCTACTATTTTAGAAGATGACATTTTAGCTTCTGGAATTTTGTAGGAAAGGTGGATACTGATAATTTTGTTTTGTTGTATTGGTGTATGTACATGTGATATCAGTTCTGCAGACCAACAGCTTGTTTGGATATAGGCAGGCACAATGGGTACAGATTTTGATCCTCTAGATGACATTTTTCCCCAGCCTGCTGCAAGTAATGGTTAGTTGAGCTTCCAAACCATTGTTGATTTTTTGTTTATGAAGGTATATTTTTGTTTAATGAGGCTGGGTTTCTGATGTATTCTCTTGCAGCTAGAGCTGGTGGCAAGTTTCAACCTAAGGCCAAACCGCGCCCAAGAAAGGAATCATCTGCACCACTCCCTTCAAAGCAGCCTGCTCAGGCCGTTGATGTTGGAGAGAATGAATTGACTGCTCTGGTGGGTCCATCTTTAGCTAGTTTTGAGACCCTGGAAACTGAAAAGTCTTTGAAAATCAATGAAGATTTTATTTCAAGAATTCATTCGTCCGATGCGTCTGCTTTAGTAAACCCCTCATTGGAACATCATGCGACTGGAGAGGCATTGGACCATAGTGAGGTTATGCATTCTGAGGTTGTGCTACCTAACATCAATGGAGATTGGCATTCTTCCATTGGGAAAGCAGCAGGAGAGGTAAAGATTCTCTCTTTCTCATTTTAGTGGAGTATATCTTCTGATTGATCACTAATTTTTATTACTTTCAGAGTGCAGACATTTTTTTTGGCTTGGAATCTCTTGATATTTTTTATTCACAATCTACAACTTCAACAGGTAAGTAATGGAAACCTTCTAAATGATTTTGTATGTTTCTTGCTTTGCTTCATTGTACCGAGTACTTTGTGTATCATATTGGCAGTGGGTTCTGCTAGGTCTCCAGATAAGGATGACAGTGGTGCCCAACTGGGGAATGAGTTTGGAATGTCGTGTCATGTAGATAATGATGCAGGAGGTTCTCTTGTACCTTCAGAGATATCCACCGTTCATGTTTCCGATGCTAGGAGTGCAGAAGAGGGGCATTTTATTCCAATCATTTCACCTCTTGATGACACGGCTGTCCGGGTATCTAATGCTTCCTCAGCTAATGCATGTCCTGATGTTACTATCCCCCAAGATCCTTTAACTCGTGGGGAAGCTGTTTTTTCCAACACTGATGGAGATTACCTTATAGAAAATAGAAGTTTAGAAATAGAGGTGATAGACAATTTTTCTTTTTCATTTTTAAATTGTAACCATGAGATTCTCTCACTTAGAGTACTTATTGGGTTACTATGTTATGAATTCTGCTTTATTTCAGGAAGCTGAGGCCGCTCCTTGCTTGGAAACCTTAGATAGTTTATATGATTTAACCACTCAATCTGGTATCTGCACAATTCAGCTTCTCTGTTTTTTTAGTACTTATTATTGTGGTATCTAAATAATCTGATATTTTTCTTTGATTTTAATGTCATTCTTAATTATGTTGTTGATTTCAGGACAGCGGAGTGGTAAATTCCAACCTAAGCCGAAGCTTAAAAATGACGGAGAGAAACCTGGCACTAAAGCTTGTCATGCAGATGGGGTTGAGCCTCTTCCAAATTTACAGGATTCTCAGTCCATTCCTTCTGAAAGTAACTACATTAATGAGGGCTCAATTCCTGCATTCTCGCAGAATGATGTTCTTGATTTCCCTTCCTTCGGTTTTGGTGATTCTACATGTGAACTCCCAGTGAATGAAGAACCATCAAATCCTGTGGAGACTTCTCGCTCAGTTGCTTTCCTCCCTGGAAATCAACCAGAGGCTACTCCTGAAATTCTAGAAAATGTTGTTACACATTAAACTTCTATTTTGGCGTACATTTAATGTCTGGCATGAATAAACAAGCCTGTTTAGTTGAGCTAGTCTGATCCTAGCCTTACGCATTTTAATTATTTTTTCCTCATTTTGTCATTTCAAATTAGGTTTCTCAAAGCAATAAGCATGGAATAAGCAAAACTCAGCACCAACAGGCATCCACATCTGGTCAAGAGAATGTAGCTGGCAGATCTACGCGGCAGCTGGGAAAGCGATCAAATGCTTATGTACTTGCTGACGAGCCTGAGGATGGAGCTCATGATGATAGGGACTTCACAAATGAATGTCCTATTGGCTCTCTTATGGACGAAGATGATGATGATGGTGAATTTCAAGTGGCAAATGAAATTCGAAATCTAAGAGCACCAAGAAGGGCCAAGAAGTCTGCAGTTCAGAAAGAAAAACCTGTTCGGAAGCGTAAAAAGGTGAACGAATCACCTGACCAGTCAACTAAAGAGCCTCCCAAAAAGTTTTCTCACTCTACTCGGCGAAAAAGACGTCAAGGTAACTGGCACTTTTGGCTTTAGGACAAGTATCAAAGGGTGTGAATGATATTCTTAATCATGTGTTTAAACATTTTGTTTGGAAATAGTGGACAAGGCTTTGCTTGAAACCCCGGAGGATGAAATTGATGTCCAGAAATTGCGCATTAGAGACTTAATTTTACTTGCAGAGCACAGGGAGCGAACTTCGGTATGCAGTATTAATTAAATTATGATTATGTTCTTTTAATGAATTAGAGGAGTGAATATGTCTACATATTATGATCAATTTTTTAATTGATGTTATTGAAATATTGCATTTTTTCTTCCTTTCTGTATACATTCCTCTAGCTGTGTAATGTTTCTGGTATTTGATCTTCTTTGTTGGTTTTCTTGTGCAGAGCAGAGGAGGGAAAACATCAGAAGCACCTTCAAGCAATCAAAGGTACGAAAGTTGTTTAACCAAATGCCATTTTCAGATATACCTTCAATTAGTGTTCTTCAACCAATCAAAGGTATGAAAGTTGTTTAAACAAATGCCACTTTCAGATATACCTTCAATTAAGAGGCATGTTGATGTTTTATCATATCAATGAATTGTGTCCATGTCTGTGCTTTTTAGGTCCTACCATGCTAAAGTCAACCTAAGTCCTTTCCCTACTACCAGCCCTTAATTTTAACATCCAAAAACCATGGTTAATGTGCAGTGAAAACTTTGCAATCCCAGCAACCCTAATATTTGAAATTAATTCAAGTTGTGCTCTTACAATATCAAAAACTTACAACTCCTCGTCTCCCAATTAAATCCTAAATGGAAAAGCTTTCGATAATCCACTTTGAATCTGCTAAGTGGCAGCAGTATAGCTGGATTCCAAGGTGTCTACCATTAGCATTCTACGTCAACTTTTTTCTTAGTGAAGTTGCATGATGGGTATAATGGGTGTTGTTATGTAATAAAAAATGGACATTCCAATTATGAGGTCAATTATGATCATCACTCATTACCCAGAACGTTTCTGCTGCTACTTCTGAAAATTAGTGCGTCGGCTTTCTCTTAGGAACTGGGTTTTGATATTATTCTCAAGTCATATGTTCCTTGAATTATAATTTTATTATTTTTGATTTGCAGTGCTGGTAATTATTTTGCTGACTATGGTGAAGATGAGGCCTTTGCTTCAGAACAAGGAGGTGGCTGTAGTAATGATCAAGAAAACCCAGTAGTTCAAGAGTGTCCTTACACTAATTATCAGACTTACATGAACAAAACACCTAGGTCAAGATGGTCAAAACAAGACACTGAACTGTTCTACGAGGTAACTGCTGCTGCAGTAAGGTTTGCTGGAAAAACCTACTTTTATTACGTATGAAGTTGATTATTGATATGAAAGGTGAAATCCTTTGTATTTCAGTCCATGCTAGAACTGAAACTGAACTTATAATTGAACTTTTCGTATGAGGGGTATCAGCCAACCAGGCAAATATACAAGCTGTTGATGCTAGCATTCCTCCAACCCAATCACCTGGCTAAGTAGCTGTTGCTTTCATCTGTTGTTAAAGTGGCAAAGATGATATCATTTTATTTTTGATGAGTGTGAAATGGTTATCAGGTTTATCAAATGGTCAAGGTTTCATCTGTCACCTAGAAAATACTAAAAGGCCTTTTTAAGTGGACACATGTTGGACAAGTAACCCATGTTGCTCAGAGTTGTTGCTCCATTAATGATGGGCTGGAAGGGTATGGTTGACTGGTCAGAATTGTCCAAATTTGCTCCTTTGCTTTTTGACGATCTTCATATCTAAACTTGATGCAGGATGTTTGGGGAACTAGTGATGAGGTTCTTCCAATTGGGTTAGTGATGGGTTTAGTTAAGAAGATATTCTAGGCATTAGGTTTAAAAGGCAGAAAGTTAATTTTAGTACTTTTTATGTGGAAGATGGGAATTTTATATGGAATATTAACATTCAAAGCACCTCCATGATTGGGAGGTGAACCTTTTGCTAATATTCTACAATTATTGTGCACCAAAAGGGTAGGAGATGCGGAGGTTGGCATAAGATGGGAAGTGTCCGTGTCAAAGGTATTTGAAGTAAATCCTTTCATGATGTCTTGGTCGGAATGAAGGATGAAGAATTTTCAAGGAAGAATATTTGGAATCTTGGAGCTCCTACAAAAGTGGCTTTTTCATGTTGCCTTTGAGTGAAGAAGAGCTTCTCACCATAGATAATTTTATTGCTAGTTAACTGGTGTTGTTTATGCTAAAAGAATGCTGAATCGATTAATCATTTTCATCCGTTGTTTTTGGGCTTAGGAGTTGTGGGAGTTAATGATATCTTGTTTTGAAATGCAATAGGTTTTGCCAAAGGAGGCAAAACAGGTTTAAGTGGTTTGGTGGGGGTACTTAATTGAATTATTAAAAGAAGAAGTTAGAAGATCGTTTCAAGGTATAACGGGAAAATCATTGCTCTCCATGTTGTATAGACTACTTCCTCCCCCCCCCCCCCCAACACAAAAAAAAAATGGGGTTGAAGATCCAAATTGACACAGCCTCTTGTCCTCTTGTCCTCCTTACGAGTTAAGAGTTTATGGAGGTTTAAACTATTTTCCTATATTGATTCTCTGTTGAGACGTTGGCATCCCCAAGATGTCATCTTTTATCAATAATATTATTACTTGCAAAAATAACTGGTTAAGTCTTCAAGTAACGGCTTGCAGGATTTTCAGAGCTTGTTTGAGGGCCAGAACTGGTATTAATTTATGGTTCTAATGATTAAACTGAAGCCTACAATGGAAGAAAAATGGTTAAATTTGGTTTGGGCAGGACTGGTTAGAGTATTGGGAACTGAAAAGTGCATTTTTAAGGGTCTTTGAGTATTACCCGGGAGCAACATTCTGACTCATCATCAAAAGGAGAACAAGAAGAACAAAAGAGGATGAAGGCAGGCTTATTTTCATTAGGACTAAGCAAAATCTAACAGATGCAAACAAATCATCTACAACAGTTGATTCAAGTTAATAAATATATATCATAGATTTTACTTATAAAAAATGAATTTCATAAATTTTCACCTAGGTCTTTATGTAATCGTGTTTAGGGTTAATTTGATTTTTTCCCCTTACAAATATTTATAAATTAGAACACTTTAGGTAGATTTAGTGGCATTTATTGGGTTTTAGTTGCTAGGTTTGTTAAGCGTGCAAATTATTGCAGAATAAAAAGCATGGATACAAATCATCTCCAGCCTATTCATGAATTATTTGGCTACTGAATCAACACTATAACTGTGTAAAGTATTTGATAACTGGAATATTATTCCGGTTCATTTTTAGAAATTGTGTAAGTGGTTACTTTTGAAAAATTAAGCCGACTAACATTTCCATTTATAAACGTAGAGATCTTGCCTATCTCCTGCACATCCGAATGACACGCTGCAATGGAGTGGAACCGCATTTGTGTGCTACGTCTGTGTGTTCAGATGCTTATAGACTTGCATTATAGAATCCAAAACAACTATGCGTGTAGTTTTGTGGAAATATCCATCAATCTTGGTGTTTTGAGGTTAACCCTTTTCCTCTATTGAGTTAACTTTAGTAAGGCAGGGAGATCAGAGGCAGCAATTTTGGACAACAATCATGTACCTTCTGTTATCAGTGTGCTTCCAAATCAGATTTTCCATATTTATTTGCTTAGTTTGCTTTTCTCATGCACTCCCTCTCCACATTCGGATTGTAAGATGTCTCTGTCTATCTGTTTCAACTTGTTTTCTAGGCTGTGCGACAATTTGGATCGGATATATCAATGATACAACAACTTTTTCCTGATCGGACACGTACTCAAGTTAAGTTGAAATATAAGAAAGAAGAGCGTCAGCACCCTTTGAGGCTTCACGAAGCTTTAACTAATCGTTCCAAAGGTAAATTTATGTTCTCCTTGGTCTTCTGTCTCTACTTCTCTGAGTCTTTAATCCTGTGGTTCTCAATGTTATTTATTAGATAAGATGTGCTACAAATGTGTTGATAACAGTGTGTTTTTTGCTTGGAAAAGTAAAATCTTATTTTATCTTATTATAAGATCAAGATGTTCGTGCATATTTTCAGAGTCTGCAAAGGTTTTCTTTTAAAAGATGATTGGTAATAGGGAGCTTTTCATGGAACTGTAGTTTGATCTTCTTTTACTTGGTTGCGAGTTGCACCATTCTTTTAAGTGTATCCCTATTATTTAGTTGGGGAAGAGGGTTGGGGCGACTCAAACCTTTGATCTTTGGTTTAGGTGGGGATGCCTTTTCCACTTCAAGTGGTGAACTGGTGATTCTGGTGGGTGTACATCATTGCTGACGCTTGACGATGAAATGGTGATGGGGTGATTGTTGAAGTGATGGTGCCAAGTTCACATGATTGATGTGGCCATGAAGCTTGAGGTTTATATGGATCACTTAGCACTCTGAGGGATGCCTAGTCTGACGCCTTTCAACTGAATCTCCATTTAAATTTAATCCCTCGGCATAAAGACCTGAGGATCCTCCCTCCGTGGGTACATTCCTCCCATGACCATCCCAATGGTTTCATGGTTCTCGCTTTCAACGCATGGTTATTGGGATCAAGCAGCTTGGTGGTTAGAGTTAGGTGATTATTTGAGATTTCCTCGGTCAATCTAGAGAGAGATAGTATATGACAATCTTTCCTGACATACTTGCCTGAATTAAATGAACACTCTTTTTGTAATGCCTAGCTTTTCAGCGACCTCACTAGCCTCCATAGCTTAACCCTCTTCTATATTTAGCCTTCTTCATAAACCTTACTAGTCACACTACTACTACCACCACCATCACACTACAACCATAACATCAGCTCCTGTACTCTTTCCCTCTTCCTCTCCCTCTCGCTGTAGATGGTTTTAGCTACGACAATTAAGATGCTCAATAGTACTCCCATACAGTCGGAATCTCTAGGCTAGGCCCATCAATTCATAGCGACCATAAGTTTTTTTGGCCATAGTTGCTAATGGCATCTAATATAAAATGAAGGATTGGGACAAAATACATGTGGACTTCTTTCTTTGCAGTGAAAAATATTTTGTCTTAAAATTGATTGCGTGGATGTTTTTTTCTGTCCTTAATTGGTTATACAAGTGTGATTATTTTGTTCCTTGGTGACTTATCTGGGTCAATATTTTTTGATACAATGGGGTGCCAAGTTTGAAGTTTGGTTACCATTGTGTATGGTCTCTACACACCAAAATTTCGCTTTTAACTGAAGGAAAGAGATAGGGGGCGTCTATCTGTAATAATTGGTTGGAAGGGTTCCACAGATTTTGTCATTGAACATGGGCCTTGTTTGGAACTGTTTTGAGTGCCTTGGGTAGAGAATATGTAAAGCTGGCTTGGATTGAAACTGTAAATTTGGTTCTAATTCACAAGCTTGCCTGGGATGGGCTGTCAACTGAAAAGTGAAAACTGGAAGGAAACTAGGTGAGATGTTCTGTTGCCAAAGATGAGAGGATAGCATATGCTTCTTGTTAAAGCTTTCTACTAAACATTGCTAGCAATAAATTTGCATATTTCAGATTTGAATATTATGATAATTTTTGGTGGAGAAAAAGTGCTCTTTTGAATTGATTAGCTCTCCATTTTATTTTCTTCATTTTTTTTTTGGGAGGTCTGGGGGCCGTGCAAAAGGGAATTCACATGTGAAAAAGAAAGATGGGCATAGATAGGACTTCAATATGTCAAGCTTATCTTAAGAGGCTGAATTACTGTTTAACTAATAAAGGGGCCGGTTCGATACTAGCAGAATTCAGAATGCAGCTTCTTCTAAATTTCATGGCCAAATGGAATCAGAATAGATCACTGAATAATTTCAGTTCTTTGTTTTATTAGAGTACTATGTGGTGAGTTTGCATGCTTGGAAATTGTATTATAATTTGAGTTCTCTTGCAGATCATTCCCATTTTCAAACAGTGATTGAGCGCTTAAAACAAGTTGCTGCTCAGGAAAAACAGAACTCATATAGAGATGACTCCGTTGGCTTGACAGGTGACGATCAGGAGTTGAGTCCTAAAATTAATGTACGTATCTTTTGTTTCTTTTCTTTCTCTTCCCTTTCGTATAGACTTTCCAGATCATTCCCATTTTCAACTGGTGATTGAGCGCTTAAAACAACTTGCTGCTCAGGCAAAACAGAACTCATATAGAGGTGACTCAGTTGGCATGACAGGCGAGGATCAGGAGTTGAATCCCAAAACTAATGTATGTATCTTTTGGTTCTTTTTAATCCCTTTTCTATTCTATACAAAGTGAACCTTCGAATTGGTGCTGGAGATACAACCCAAACACTGGCATGCGAGAATCGGGAATGGTTGAAAATTAAGTAATAAAAAAATAGCTTTTTAAAAGAAAAAAAAAAATGGAAAAGAAGAGAAACGAAACTTAGTATGGGACAGAGATAAAGGGGATAACTAAATATGAAAATATCCTACAAGTTGAGGCTTGTGCAAGTTGTGCATGTCACGTTTTAATTTAGTGATGAGAAACGTTTGCAAGGTAGTACCACATTGGAGCCAACAATAGCGATTAAATTTTGGGCTTGCGAATCACCCCACCCAGTAACCGGGCAATTATAAGCAAAGCGCATGTGTGTGGCAGTGTGGCCTCGAGGGGGAGAAACTTTGAGGAGTTTCCAACCCACGGCATCTCCAGCATGCAAGGAAGGTTTCTTCCTAGCCCTTCACCCACACATTATAGTTATATTAGATTGACTAGGTTAACAACTTAAAACATCTCCCAATTGCAATAATACCCCCAACCACATTAGAAAAGACAAAACAAGTTTAACAATAAACGAAGTGTAGAAGTCTTTTTTGGGAAGAACCCGCCGCCCGGGGGGTGGGGAATGGGTGTAAATTTTGTTCTCTTGGTGGTTTGGCATGTTTGATGTTTTGCTTTCCCACAGTGCACTCGTGGCAAGTAAAATCATGTTTTCGTTCAGGGCCTTGCTGTGTGGTTGGTTTAATCTATTCTTTTATGTGCACAGGAGGATGAAGTAGCGAAACCGGAGCAGGTTGAGGAAGAAGATGAAGCTATGGGACCAGATGTTTCTGAAGTTCAGAGTCTAGTGAAGTCTGATGATAGTGAGGATGACTTGTATCGATGGAGTCAATATAAAAGTGAATTATAATGTTCAAAGATAGGATACTGTTTATTTATTTATTTTTTATCACACTTAAATTTTTGACCATTTTAATTACCCATTATATGTGTATTTTCAGTGAATTAATATAAAATTTTGCCCAACAATTTTGAGTGAACTCGACAAAATCCATCTTGAAGTTCTATCCTAGATGAGTTTTGTTACCCAATTCTTGTAATGGTTGATCTAAATCTAATGACTAGATTTCAGAAAATGAGTACTTGATTGTTTTTTCTTTGGTGCTCCCACTGAACTTTAGTTGATCTAGGAGGCCTCGCCGTTTACTGCTGCGATTTCTTTTTCCACGCTAGGTAGGGATGGTCTCTTCACTGCTTCGTTCAGACTTTGGTGATTGCTGGAAGCTGCCAAGTGAAGCTGTTTTTTTCGAAGCTTCTAGGATAGGCGAAGCTATTTTAGAAGTTCCTATTTTAAAAGTTATTATTTTACAAAAACGATTTTTAGAGATAATTAATTATGGATAAAATAATTAATTTTCTTGGACAATTTTGAAAACATTTTCATGATACGGCATTATAAAAGGGATACGGCATTATAAAAGGAAGACCATCGACTTCTAGTTCTTCATTTTAAAAATAAAATAGATTAATATTTATGATGAAAAACATTTAAAAAAATAGAAAATAAAACTCTTCACAGTGAACAGTACGTCCTCTTTGCTTTGGTTTAAAGGTTCAAAACAGTTCGACGCCAAGTATAATTCCAAATTTAATGAAAAATATATATATATAGAAATGGTGGTGATGGTGGTTAGCGAATGGGTGAATTGATCGTCTTGGGTTGGCCTATTATGAAAGCGTTTAATAGACAACTTTTTGGTATAAAACAGCCATATTTTACTCATTGGGTGTTTAGCAAAATATTAATTTTTGTCACTTTTCTAATTAGTTATAGTAATTTGTTCAATTCAAAAGGTATTAAAAATTTTGCCTATCACATAAAAAGTAACCAAAAGTTTTATCAAATATTTAAAAGTTATCAAAAATTGTTAAAAGTTACTATTTGGAAATAAAAAATACTTCTAAGCGTGATCATCACGTCTACTAACAATAATGAACTCAAGCCTGCAAAGCAAAAGAAATCAAAGGAACAGATCGAGGAGGGTCCCCAAACACAAATCCTTGGTTAATAAAGTCGGCAAAGGCTTGAGAGCAAAGATAGTGAAATGAACCGTGTATAGTAGATAATAGTGAATGTATCTGATTTTTTGGGTTAAGTCCTTTGTTCATAATAAGTTGGAATGAATAAACAATTACTAAAATAAGTAAAATAATCGTGATTGTATACCACTAAAGAAATATAAAAAGCATGTAACGGTGTACCTTGCATTAAATGTCTATCACATAACATTAAAAACCCATGGGAAGAATCAGAGTAAAGAATGTCTAGATGCCACATTTATCTGTCACTTGTAAGATAAGGAGCTAACTAAACTCAACTAAATAGTAATAAATGAACTGAATTTATCACCGAGTAGTATTTATAGTTAAAATTAAATCAATATGTATTTTTTTGATGATGAGACCCATTTAGAGTATTTCTTAAGACAGATAAGCCAATACCAAGCACATTCTTGTTTAGTTATTATGTGCTCGGGATCTTACCATGTGTATTAAGTATTTTTTATGCCAACATTATGCTTTTATTCTGGTTAGAATATTCTGGTAAATTCACAATTCTTTCAAGGATGAGAGTTGAAAGAAGGATTGCTGTTGAACGATCGTTCTTTGGGGTCGCGAAAACTCTCCCGCTGTTATTAAAAATGATTACTTGATAAAAAAGTATCAAAAAATTACTAAAAGTTGACTCCTCATGTTGCTATTTGTATGTAACCAAAATTGCACCCGACCCGGGTATCCAAAATTAATCTTACGATATATATGAAACTCCCACGTAAATGCAATTCAAAATCAACTCTCACAATATATATAATGGATGCTGTCTATATTGTACGACTTTTTTTGAAAATTGCTTTTCCCCCCATCCCTGACAGCCGCATCCCCCTTGCCACATCACCCCTCTCCGGTCAATTGACTCTTATACCCCTCCCCTTTCTAAAATTTTACCCCTTTGCCTTTTCAATTCTAAAATCTCATATATATATATATATATATAATTATTAATTAATTAATTTTCTTATTATTTCTATATTATTAATAAATAATTCATTTATTTAATTATTTTTTAATATCTATTTTTAAATTTATTTATTTAATATTTTTATATCTTAAATAAATTAAAAAAATAAAAAAATTAAATAAATAAAGAAACATAAAATAAATAACAACAAATAAAAAATTTACAAGATTTGTTAAAC
>QLOD02000013.1:26806480-26816938 GCA_003260245.2 Sideroxylon spinosum | reverse complement strand
GATGTGATAGATGGAGGATGAGTAATACTGTGATGTGATAGGGGATAAGTAATACTGTGTTTGGTGTGTATAAAGAATGAATGTATAAAAAATGGGGATAAATACATGAAATGACTCTATTACCCTTACAAACAAAAAAATAATGTGGCAATTGGAGCTCTTCAAACTAATTGGCAACGAACCCAAATCTATATTTCAATTTAACAAGATTATGTAAAAAGTAATCACTCCTGCAAGAAAGATTTTTTTTTTTTAATTGGTACAGGAAAAAAATTGCGATGAGGTCACTTTAATGGGCTTCCTCGAACTTTCCAGCCAAACAAGAGAGGACCCTTGATCTGATGAAATTTCACTCAGCTGCCAAGAATGTGCTATGGTTGTTTAATATTCTCGCAAATGATCAAATAGTTGGAAAAATTATAGTCAAAACACAACACTGAAATCAAATAAAACACAGCAATAGCTAACCCCACACCCTCTCTTCCATCACCACTCACTCCCCAAGATTTATTAGGATAGAATTAAACTAAAATGTATTCATTAGATGAGATTCTTAATTAAAAGTCAAATCAGATAGAAATCTCTTTGACTGATCAATTTTTTTAAATTATATATATAATCTAGACTTTCATACTCACCAAAGTTCTACTTACACCACGAAAAAGGGGAGTTTAGGTCAGAAGAAAAACAATGGCCCAGATTGGACCTTAATACTACTTGCATGTTCGTTCTCGAGGCTGGGTCCTCCTCATGCCAGCATGTGCTCTTCTGATATGCTCTCACATGCCGAAAAGAATACCATACAATAATTTGGTGGGGTCAAATTCTAGACATCCATAATAAAGATAAAGAGACCTTGGGGCTGCCACAATTGCCTTTCTTTTGGCTTTTCCCAAAGACATTTAACAGCTCCAATGAACGCTATATTCAAGTATTAACAATCCAATAAGAACGTGTGTAACAGAAGGCAGGCAGTGCCATTGAGCTTGTTAAACAGAAATGCATACACCTAATTGCATATATGATGCTGCACAGGAGAATAAACATCTCAAGAAATGAATCAAGAAAAAGACTACATGATTTGCCCATTACAAATTTCGACAGCTGAATTTGAATCCACAAACCAAAACTGCCCGTATTAAAATCATAAAGCTTTAAATATGAGTCCAAACCAACAAAGGACATTATCTGTACCCAAACAATTCTCATATCAATAAACATAAATGCACATTTCATCTCATTATCTCTGCACCCAAACAATTCTTCTATCAGTAAAACTCATTGTGGATTACATTTTGATTAACTTTACAGTCCCATCCCTACAGCTAATTTGCTTCATTTGTAGGGGATAAGCCAATGATGTGGGAAGGGAAAGGAAATGAAGCCACGGGTGTCAAACTTGACCAAAAGCAATGTATGCAGCTACCTATTTTTGGAAGGGATCAGTTGAGACATCAGAACCAGGAGGAATGAAAACCAGCATCATCCCATGTCGACGTATTACCATCCTGCAATGTCATTTGCTATATTAGTTTCTGTATATATAAATATTGATCCAAATTGATTGGAAAATGCATGACATAAATAAAAAAAGTTATCGTTCTTTTACACTTGTTCACAATATTAAAGATATTGTAGGGATCAAGTGCACACACACAGTCTCTCTCTTGTGGGTATACTGAAGGCCAAACCGGTGGAAGGGTGGTAACTGGTGAAAAAAAGAATCAAAAAATGCTAGTCCGGCCTAAGCTTTTTTTAGTTACCTCCAATATGAAAGAGGGAGGGAGGGGCAGAATAAAAGAAGAAAAGTGCACAAGAATAAAATAATATCATCAGTTGTCTACCCCGAAATTTATCTTCTATTCCTTATCTTCTAGGTAATTAAACACATTACAAGAGAAACAAAGAAAATTCCTTACCTTCATCCCTTGTATTATATCCTCAAGAACAACAACCTACAATGTGAGATAACAAAAAAAATGGTGTCATCGACAGGGTTTCCAACTTTCCACCATATCAGGAAGCTGAAAAATGCATACCTGAATATCACCCTCTTTGAAGACCGAATTGAACTGCTTCTACTGGCGAGAAACTCTCGACAGCGAATTTTGTAGGTCTTCCTACAAAATTCATAGGCAAAATGAAAAAAAGAAATGTGATCATTGAGGCAAACATAAAACAGAATATTTTGTCTAAGTGCCCAGGTTCTCAACTTAACGTTCCTGAAGAAAACATGCCGATATCTCTTATTTTGGCTGCTTAAAATCAAGCTCCTTGACTGCATTAAGTTATGTACAAACCTTAGAAGAAAAATAAAGCAGAGGAATTTAGATACAGAATTGTAGACCAAAGTTGTGAACTGAAAATTGATATGATCCATACTGTTATGGTAGTATTCCTCGGGAAGACCAGATATATTGAAGACTGACAAGAAGGAATCCAGATGAATCCGTGCATTGCCAGAGAACTGGATGGCATCCCACAGGTTCTGCAGCTTTCAGAAGAAAATTAATAAGCTAAAAATAATATCCAATTTAAAAGTGACAAGATCACTGATATTTTGCCTATTTTTAAGATGAGTATCTAAAAGCCCATAAATATGCATTCTTGTGGGCCTGCAACATCCAAATTTAAGGGCATGAGGTATTGTGTTCAGTCCCCATTGGGTGCTGTTACTCCACCCCAGGGGAGAAGCCCTGCTTTAACCAGCTATTGAGGTGAGTAATACATGCCCAAGGGTTTATGACTGAAAAGGCTGAGACTCCTTTGGTTGGTGATTCCCTGAGTTATCAAAGTATATATGGCCTAGCATATAAGAATCAAGAGAACTAAAGATTATAAAAGTAGTCACTGAATTTAATTAATGATTTTGAGTTCTTCCATACCAAAATTTCTCTCAAACCAATAAAGCTCCAGACTATCAATAGAATCCGTGTTTACATTCTACACAACTCTAAAAAAGATAATCAAGACCAACTCATTACAGCTACCGACTCGAGAAATTAATGCTTTACTATATGCCAGAGGCGTCCTCTGATGTGATAATCAATGCAAACAAGAATCCTGTAAAATCGGCATCACTACCAGGACAAGGGGAACAATGATGCAGACATCATACGTCCTAGACACTGCTTGTAACTTGCAAAAAAGAACAGGGTATTTTCTTCCTATGATATCAGTTGGCATCATGTATCAGTTGGCATTATGCTACTAACCCAATTTTCTCCAAAATTTGTCAAGGGATGCTATGCATTTCCACAGAATATAAGCTGCCAGTTTTGCCTATGCATCTTCTAACATTATCATATAAGCTTTCATGGCACAAGCTCAAAGCATTATGAACAAGGGCTTACCATTAAGAAAGGAATGAACAAAACTACAGGGAAGTTATTGATAGGAGAGAATATTACACTGGTTACTCGGATGTACCTGAATTTTGATGGCATCATCTGGGTTTGCAATAATTGTAGCTTTATTCATAGATCCAAAATCACGAACTTCATTATGTTTATAAATTCGATGTTAGGTTTTTCTGGTGGGTCCAACTACAACTTGCAACTCTAGGCTAGAAATAGCCTTAAGATGCTGTCAATTGCTTTTATAGTATTGAGAACGACAATATTTTCAAATTTCCTCATATTATAGAAAATATTCATCTAAGAAGAGTGTAATTATAACAAGATGAATAATTATAACAAGATGTAATTATATTTAATTACAACAAAATAAATACACCTAAACTTCAGCAAGAAGGCATACCTTATCTCCTTTTCAAACAACAGATTTGGATAGAATCCAAAATTATAAATGTAGCTTCATTAAGCATATAAGGCTACACACGAGGTAATAATAATGATGTCAATGAAAGAAAAATTATAAAACCTGGAAAACTGGAACCCCAGAGAAGTTCTCATCTGGAAAGCCAGCCTTTTGCCTCACCTGCATAAAGAAAAACAGAAGAAATCAGTTACTCTCGTTATAAAACATTATGTGAAGAGGAAGTTAGTAGAATGATGTTTTCATATTTCCCTCCAAATTGCATTGAAATTGTGGAATTACAGTTGAAGATAAACAACTAATAAATTTACAAACATAGAAGTTGAAGATAAACATTCAGAAACCACACAAAACCATGAACAAGTACTCATGCTTAAGAGTAAAAATAATTAATATAAATAGAGCTAATACCTTCTGATGCTTGAAGAGAAACCTTTCTCTAACTGCTGAAGCCTGAAGAGCTGCCCAAGACATGAAAAACTTCTATACTATAGATGTGTGTGTGTGTAAAACCTTGCACTTGGTAATAGAATTTATCCATATCAAAGCTAGCACTACATACATTAGCTAGATATCAGTAATTTCAAATACAAACACCTAGCATCCGTACAAAAGTAAGATAACCGAAAATACTGAAGCAAACATCCATGTAGTATCCAAAGCAAATCAATTAAAAGAAAACAAAAAGAGAGAGAGTGAGAAATCTGTTAAGACATTAATTTAAAAACAAGGAAGAACGTGATGCATAGTAAAACTCCAAGCAAACATGAGCTTAAATGGAACCATTCGGCCCTCCTAACATGATGACGGGAAAGTGATAGTCCTGTATATGACGTCGACGTCTGGCATGTAACATCTGAGTGAGCAGTAAACTGAGCTTGAATGTCTTGGTTCCCATTCATGAATTGTCCCAATGCCACTTCAGCGGCTTCTCGAGTACGGTATTTCTGATATTTTGAGCCTGAATAGCCCAATACCTATGCACTGCAGGCTTCCCAGGATGTATAAATACCTTGTTGGTGGCCAACAAAAACAACATAGTGCTTTTGCTTGCTTGACATTCCTTTGAGAATAGAATTACCCTAATAAGTCCAAGTGAAATAAATAATATTATAGAAACGATCAAAGTTATGTTCTACGTAAGTTCGCAACATCAACACGTATACAAACATAAGTAAACAAGTTCAAATCACATCATCTAACAAAGCAAATTAAAGGAATCTGGGTTTAAAGCAGTAACAACGAACAACCATCAGTGAAGTCCATGGGCAATAGGTACAAACGTCATTCAAAGGAACCCACCAAGCAAGAGGTACACCCATTCAGTTCGGTCATCGTCCGACAAACTAAAGAATAGGTCAAGTCGTTGGGCATCACTCACAATTAGCGATGCTACTCGGAGGCGTTGCGTCCTATCAAGGGGTAGTTTCAAAAGTTCTCCATTAACTCTCTGCCTAGCCTCTCTAATGTCTTGTTGATACCCAATGCGCTGGGCAATGTTTGACATGGTAGCATTGGTTTCTGTGAAAAATTTTCCAAAAGTTTCAGCCATCTCTACCAGTCCTTAAGAGCCCCTATCGTTCCTACTTCGCTTACGCCCCGAACTTGACTGCCCTACCCTCCCAGTTAAAGAGTTCCCAGTCGCAGACTGGGAAACATCCACTTGGGGTGGCAAGGGGTCACCCTCTAATGGTGCTCCATCAGTCTCATCATTGCCTTCACATCCCTCCAATGCGATCGCTGCAACTGCATCAGCGGACCCTTCTGCTAGGTCTCTTGTGACTCTATCACGTCCAAAAAGCATGCACCAATCTTCATAGTATGGGAAAGGCTTATTGCGTATTTGCTTCGCATCTGGGTCTTTCTACAATACCAGAGTAAACAACAATGAATATATGTAAGCAATTAAATCAAAAAAGAAATGATTTGAATCATATCTATACTTACCCTCACATAGTTCTCCCATACTTCATCGCTATCCACCTCGATCATTTTTTCGGTGTCGTTCCATCCAAATCCACTTGTTCTTAGCATGGTCACAAGGGTATTATATTGTTTCCTCCACAGCTTTAATTTTGACTCGATGTGGGGGAAGCACGTAAGTTTGTCCCTGGAAAGGCCTGCACAATGCGCTTTTCTACCTCACCTAAAAAGCCATGCCTGAATTGCCCATTTTCTTGCCGCCATTGGAGAGTAAGGAGTTTTTTCATCACCCCGATCAGGTATTCTTCCTCTTTCTTCAACCAAACTCTCCTTGACTTGGACGTGCCAACCTTGGTCTTTCCCTTTGAACAGCCTGTACTAGCCATACCTATTTATTATGTAATTTATTTAGTCAGGTGTCCAATGCAGTACTACCAATAGTCAGAGAGAAGGGCAACATATCAATACCAAAAACTACTCCCAACGTAAATAGATTTATACAAATTACATGTCCATATGACAGTTTCCCTCATAATACAAAATAACGGTTCTGGTTCACATTTAACATAATTTGATTATATTACATTTGGAAAATATAACTACATCAACAAAATCTTTCTCATTATGCTTAGCTCTGTCCTCTATTAGCTAACCACTCTTGATACATTTTCATAGCTAAAGTAGCTCGCCAGTCAGTCCATTGATCGGATGCCTCAACTGTGGTAATATATTCATCCCCCAGGTCTGTTCCAGTTGGCGTTGCATCAAATTCAGCTTCAACAGGGTCGATGGCCATGGATTGCCTAATAAGATTATGAAGCAGGCAACAAGCGGTAACGATTCGGCCTTGAGTGCGAATGGGAAAAAAAGAAGGGCTCCTAAGAATCGCCCATCTCAATTTAAGCAACCCAAAACATCGTTCAATCACATTGCGAGCCGCAGAATGTTTCATGTTAAAAAATTCCTCAAGACTTGTTGGGGCACCCCCTTCTCGCCATAGGGACAAGTGATAGCGCTGGCTTCGATATGGTGCTAAGAATCCTTAACCGTTGGTATATCCAGCATCAACTAAGTAGTAATAGCCTGATAAGTTGATACCTACTACTTTAGCCCACCGTGTTTGATTAACTATCAGTAAATTAAATAAAAAAGATGTATATAAGCATACCGGTTGGCACTTTAAGTCCATTAGCTCTAGTGACAACATCTCTTAGCACTCTAGAATCAGCAGCAGACCATTCCCAGCCTGGTAGGATGTATATAAATTGCATATCTGGTGAACAGACCCCAAGCACGTTGGTTGCTATATCCCCTTTTCGTGTCCTATACCTAGGCTGATCAGTAACTCCCACACGAACCTTAATATAGGTCCCATCTAGTGCCCCCAAGCAATTCTAATAGTTGACAAATAGTTTTTATATATTAGTATAAGGCAATAGTATTTAGCAGACAGGTTACAACAATTATTTAACATTCGTATACCTGAAACCATCGCCACCTATCATCCGTTGAGTTCGCAGTTATTGGCTCTGGTGACTTAAGTAGGATAGATTGAAGCCTTAGCACCCCATTTAGAATCTCATTGAAATATTTACTAACAGTTTCACCTGAACGTCTAAAATCAAATTTGACCTTTCTATTTTTTAAATGGTGAGGATAACATATAAAAACATAGCAATTTTCTCCTCTAATGAGACATACTTGGAACGGGATACGCCAATACTTTGTAAACACAAGCATAATTTAAGAAACGTACGTCTATCCATGCGCAGTTGATTTATGCATTCTCGATCACTATCTCGCACCAACCTATTGATGTGCTCAATTTGTTCCAGGTATGGATTTGGTCCCCTTATTAAAGGATCTCTTGCATGATGTTGCCCAAGTGCAGCATGGATGAAGAGCATAAACATACCACATGCTTGCAAAATAGAAGAGAGAAGTCCTTGAATGCTTACGTAAGCCTCAATGTTCTCCATACTATCGTCCATACAATCATTGTTATCCATCTAGACATACGAAACTTGTTTAGCCAATCTAAGTAGATGGTGTTCAAAAAGAAATAATGTGAAAGTCAATCTGCATAATACATATTAATGAGACACATCTATATTTAACAAGAAAAAACATAAAATCAACAGCACATTTGTTTTTCTATCATTACGTTTAATTGTACAATAAAATTAAACATTAACTATCAAATCCTAGCATGTTAAAAAAAAAATTAAATAAAATCAATACATCAGACATATAACTTGCAAGAAATACATCCGAAGCTAAATTATAAACGGTTCAATAGAGGAATCTTGAAGCTTTGGATGATATGTATTACTTATACCCAGGTTTAATTATTGGAAGTAAACATCTTGTTATGAAATTTATATAAACGGTTCATTACATACTAAAATTAGATCTTAGGTATTGGCTAATTTTTTCAAATCTTACTAAAAAATCAAATGTTAGCAAAATAAGATATAAAAATATATTTTAAATTAGAGTTGTTTAAATAATTTATGACTTTTTACTTTCTTTTTAGCTTTTTAAGAATATATATATATATATTAAAAAGATAACAACACATCAAAAGGAAAGTATAATTTTACTAAAAAAATATTTCAAATATAAATATAAAATAAAAGCGAATCAAATGAAAAGTACGGCGTATGTTGTGGCAAATTTATTAAAGCATAACTAAGAAATTTGCACATTCCAAGGCTTTTTTTAATCCAAAGTCCTCTTTTTCGCCAACCACAACCAAATTAACATTGATAATGATAGATTTTGGCTTCAAACTAAGGCAAATCAGGAAGTACCCAGAAATTAGGGTGGAAACAATTTTAAAAGCAACCACCTACTCATTAAAGTCTTCCATCTAAACTTGTATTTAGAGATAGTATTTTTCTCTTCCTTTTTTGATGCTTCTAGATGTCTCACTATGAAAATGAACTCAACTCAATTAAGGCTAATTGAAACACATTTTCAAAGTAATTATTCCTGTCTTCTCTAATTTGGTTACTGTTTTGAGAACCAATATTATGTATATCCCATAAAAAGTAATGTCTTTTTCACTTTTGCACTGTTTTAGTGACTCGGCTTTTATCTTATACTAGACAAGGAAGTGCAAAAAATGCACGTGTAACTCGATTTAATTACAAATTTTAGTTTAAACGCCAAATTTGAATAATTATAATAATTGCAACAAAAAAGAGTATCAAATAAAGTCGACTATAAATCTATGATAGTTGCATCATAACATTAAAAAAAGACTAATAAATCCTATGAACCTACATATTTCATAAACACACAAGGAGCAAGCAGATAAGAGGATGGGTGGAAGAAAAGAGTTTAAATAGAAAAAGAAATTATTACGGATAAATGTCAAGTGGATGCTACTAATAAAAAGAACTGAAAATGAACCTCAGATATCAGGAAGATCCTTGCAAGAAGATCAAGCATAAAATTTCCAGTAGGATTTTCTTGCCCTATTTCATGGTAAAATGTATCATTTTCCAAATCAAATTTGTTTTCACATATTTATAATTGGAACTGAACTGCATGTATAACAGCATAATCATCAGAAATAATTTTCATTTGCTTTCCTAGCTTCAAAAATTTTGTTAATCATTGGAAATAACGACCGTTACCATCTAAAGAAAATTCATTAACCATCTTTGCGTTAATCATCTTTGGTGACAAAATAAGATTTGGTAAATATTTTCACAAATCAACGTACACAAATCAAAAGATAAACAAAAAAATTCAAAGTACTACTGCAAATACAAATGAAAGGAAACAGAGTTTCACAAATCAAAGAGAAAAAATAAAAATTGAAATTACACCAACAATCCGGCAAACACACACACGCGCACGTGGGGAGAGGAGAGAGAACCTGAAAGAAGTTTTGGTGGAGATGGGTTTTGCGTGGAGTATGAGAGGATCGTGAAGCAACAGAAACCTTCACTCTATTTCCCCCAGATCTTCAGCAACGAGGTTGATGGCAAGGAGGTTGCGTCTGACTGACCAAACAGAGAAAAAATGGTTCAGAGTAAATTTATTTTGGAGAAACAAGGGCACTCAGAATTAGAGGGAGAGATTTGGAGGCAGTTTATAAACAACAAAACAAAGAAAAATTTTCAACTTACCGGATGATATGAACTTCCCTAATTTACCCAACGAAGAGGATAGCTGCTTTATATAGAAAGCTCTTCAATCTTGGTGGTTGAAGGAAGAATCAATAGCTTTCAAGACACTATCTCCGAATATATTCTCTGATTTATGCTTTCGGCGATGGAGAAGACAGCATGAAAGAACTGCAGCTATGGCGTCTGCAGAGAGAAGAACAAGAAAAGGAGACGTTATCTGTGTTTGGTCAGTTCTTCACGTGATGGGGATAAATTGGTAATTTACCCCTTCATCCCCCATCCCTTCATTACATATATCAGGGAAGGGTTGGGTTTAGTTATCCACCAAAATTGGTGGATAACTCATCCGATGGATAGCTTATCCAAAGTTGTGTTTCTATCACCAAACACTTCATTTGTGGGCTCCACTGGATAACTAATCCAATCCGGAGCTTTTAATCCGGCAAACAAACGCAGCCTTAAGGAATTTTGTGGGTGCGAGGAGTGATGGCACGTACTTAAAATTTTAAAATTGAATTTTTAATATATATACATTCATTTTATGAAAAAATAAGTTAAAGAGAATTAAGTCTAAATACCAAATTTTTAAATATAAAATTTTAATTGATTATATTTA
>QLOD02000013.1:26762605-26775634 GCA_003260245.2 Sideroxylon spinosum | reverse complement strand
CCATGCATGTGTAAGTATGAACTAATTCAGACTGTGAAACTGCGAATGGCTCATTAAATCAGTTATAGTTTGTTTGGCAATCCACTAGAACACCAACATGTGGCAGATTTCATTGAACAACAAAATAGTCCATTTCAAATATACATGCCAATAGCCCATATCATTTCAAATATCCACTAGATAAACATTTTTTGTAAGTAGCATTTTAATATACATGCCAATAGCCCATATCATTTCTGCCACCATAATTGTAGAATGCTCATTGTAATTATCATGCATCAGTCAATTTCTTGTGTTAGTTGGGAAAAGACTAAATTGAGTTGAGTATGTAAACTAATGGGAAGATTCATGATAAATTTTTGTTCGCATAGTGACAGGCTTTTAGTACAGTTCTAGAAGGATGCATTCAACTACTACCAACTTCAATTGAAAGGAAGCATTATAAGAGATCTGCATGATTAGGTGCTTGGTGTGCAGCCTTTCCAATTAGATCGCGCCATTTATTTCCAAAGTGTCACCAATTCGTTGAAGTTCTCCAAAGTGTCAATTCACATTAAATTTTGTACTGCTGAGTCAAGAGGCTGACTTAGAATTAAGATTTAAATTGGGCAACTAAATCGAGCTGAACTACTTTTTTTCCAAATGCTGAAAGCAAAGACCCACCTACATCCATCATCATTTAATTACTGCTCATGCATGAGGAATCTTTGCCATCTACGATGGGATTGGTTTTAGAAAGAAATCAATTTGTTTGCATTTTTAGGTTATCAAAGTGTTCAATCCAAGGTGAAGAGGACATTTTTGGCAGAACTGGAAATAGGTCAAGAGACATAGTTATATGCACAATACTGAAAGTGAGAAACAGTCCCAATTTACTTCACATGAAATAAGTATATAGCTATGAAAAGCACATACCTGGTGTTCAGGCTGATTCTGGTACCCCATGTTCCGCCACTGTGCTATTGTCATTCCATGGAAAATAACTACACTGAAATAAGAATCCAGCATGAGGATCCGATCAGCTGATATAGAAGCCACATCCAGCAAAGCTGGTGCCGGAAGCGAATTGAATGAATAAGATATCAGTGATGGTTGAATCATGACAGCAGCATTTGTTATATTTTCCCTGTTTAACAACATGCGGAAATAGGCTGTCTCATCTGGACTATTGTTAAAAACCTGCCAACAGAAGAGAAGAAAAATATATGGGAAAACAAGAATTATATTAAACAAAATACAGAAGTTTGAAAGTGAAGAGGTAGAGAATGAAAATCAAAAATCATAATGACCTGCACAAATTGTGACCGCCGCAGGTTGAACATAAACTGAGGAAACAATGAAAAACAAGGGTTTAACGTAAACGATGCTGGATCATCCTTCCGGTAGTCACCGAATTTGGAACAGAGACGAATAAGGTTCCTATCCAACCACCGTGTGGCATCAAATCCTTCCTAATGAATATAAAATACAACAATGGGTTGAGTTACACAATCACAAAAACACGTTAGGAACAAGAACATGGTAATCATAAGAAAGAGAGTGAGTATATAAGAGGGATCCAGCAATTAGCAGGGATCCCCTTGTTTGTGTTGCCATGTTTGGAAGAAAAGGAATCAAGTGGTTTTTCAAAATTTAGAGGCCCCCTTGTATAGTTTGAAGAGTAATTTCCTATCTATTTTGTCCCATTGGCTTGTTTGTAATGTGAAGCCAGATTTGAATAGTTTTTTTGGCATGCGTTGAGAATATGGAACTTTAGTCCTAGTTTCTTGTACATAGGTGAAAGTGGCCTTGAAGCAGAGGTCAAGTTGTTACATTACAAACTAGCATCACAACTTTGAATCCTATAATCAACATCTCTACTTACACATGGAAGACTATCTACATTTGATCCCTAAGGATGGTAATGGAACGGATACACTAGAGTACCCGACTCGTCCAAACCCATTAAAAATCCGTTAGGAAGTACTCTAAAATGATTTGGATGGGTTTAGGATTGAAACTTAATACCCGAATGAGATTTGGATTTGTCTGTAAGGTACCTGATACCTGTTTATACTAATAGAGTACCGATCACACGCTACCCACAGGGTACCCATTAAATACCCAATTAACGTATTATGTTATATTTTATACATATTTTTATATGTATATAAGATCATATATGATTTTAGCATTACTTTGTATAACATTAATATTGAATTATGTTTTTTATGTTAAATAATACACCTTAAAAAATTATATATATGTATATATATATAATATTAATAGAAATAACCTAATTACGGAATTAAAGAGGTGTAATATGTTACCAGTTCAAAAGAAAAAAAATCCATGATATACTGCTCTTTCTCATTCATAAAAGTTAAGGCTTCACTCGCTTTTATCTTATATTAAGTTTCGCATTCTCTCTTGTCTATAAAGTCACCATCCAATATGATGTGATAAACTTGGTGAATGGGAAATTAATAGATTTTTTTAGAATGAACTACTTGTCTATTAGCTTTGTAGTTGTAAAGTTTTAATTGTTCAAGAACCACTTGGACTTGGTTTTAAGCCGAACTAAATGGGACGGGACAGATTTTCAATGGGTTTGGGATGGGACAGGTTTGGGATCAAACAAAAATAAAAGAGTTTGGGACGGGAATGGATTCAAGAAATTTAAACAGGTTCGGGAATGGGTATGGCAATTTTCGTGGGCACATTACCCAGTGTCATCCTTATATAACCCTCTGGAATGGGTATGGCTATTTTCGTGGGCACATTACCCAGTGTCATCCTTATATAACCCTCTCTAGACTCCATAATATGGGAGCCTTGCGGCTGGGTTGCCTTTTTTTCCTTGTACATGGCTGGCCCATCCCCTTGGTGCCTGTTAGATATTATTATCACCTAGCGGGGTCATTTTGTATTTTCTCTGTTATTGCCCCATTATAAATATAATGAGAGGATTAAGGGGCTGACTAAGAGATTGTAAACTTTTTCCTAAATTCTCTCCTCTCCTATCTCAATTTCTTTCTAACTTCAACAATGCCTATCTAATAAAAATTTTGAATTTCGATTATCAAAAAAAATAAGAGGGAAAAAGTAAACCAATTTGATCAAACAATGCGAAATTCAATATGCTCCAAAAGGTCAAACAGAATCTGATTATCCGGTATAATAGAGAGATATCAGGATAAAGGTTCTGTTTCTACAAAAAAGCAGTAAAGTGAAAGCATTGTCAATAACACACTCCTTCCTCTCATGACAAATGGAAACAGACTTCCCCCATGGGATAATGTTTACTCAAACTTGAAGCCTACATGAATAATGTGCAAAGAGCTGGAGCAAGCATAATTTATTAGTGAACCTAAATGCCAATATCAGTGTGTAAATAAATGGATACAACGAATTTCCAAAATTTGAAAATACCTCCATTTCCATTTTAAAAGAAGTTAATCTTGCCATCACTACAGCTGCAGTTTCCTGATCAAATCCTTGTACTAATTCCTGTAAAGGCAAAATTCTCTCCCGTTAGCATTGGCCTTTTTCAACAAACCAGTTCCCACATAACATATAGCCCAAAGAAGCAAGCCAAAACAGAAATCAACACGTGTTGAATAAAAAGAAATATCAAATAGATAAGACATCATGCATTCGCAAATTAGTGGAATGTTTGGATCACAGATTTATTGAGAGGGGGGGAAGGAAAGAGAGAAACCCAGATAAATGTTCTTATTTGGTGGGGTTGCAAAATAGAAGAAATTGAGAGGCATTTCTCAGTATTTTTGTTTTACATTTCTTAAATTATATAGCTTTCCCCTCCATTTTCCACAGCGACAGAAGAGAACTTCAAATCACCACTCTTTTGGTTTTCCTTCAATAAATCTACAATCCAAATGCACCAAAAAGGTCTAAACTATATTAGCATTATATAATTCCACTTGTCAGATATTGACAACAGACCTTATGGACTCAAACCCCAGAATTTTTCAACGGACCGTATATAATTTGAAATATGAACACAAAGACGGTACAAAACTGGACAAAAAGATTAGCCATTTAATCTACGAATTTCAACTATTTCATATGTTTAAATTCTTAATCAGGTATTTGTGATCATTCATCCACGGTACTAAGATCTTAAGGAGAACACCTGTGCCCTGTTACTTAAACTTAAGTGAGTTTATTATTTTCTTTAATTTGGTAAGAAATTCTTCAAACAAAATAGGTCCAAACCGATAAGCAACACGCCATCTTATAAACTAACCTAAAACACAAGGAACCACAGAAAAGGGTTGCATGATAACAAATTAACCGCATAAATCACAATATCAAACATAGGGTAAATTACACATTGCACCCCTTGGCTTTCCACTGAGTCCAATTTCAGAACCTCACTTCTTAATTATAACAGTCAAACCATAACTCTTATTCTTTTTCCATGTCAATCTTTTGTGGGTGCATAAGTTGGGGTTTCAATCATTAAATTGCCATGCTGCCAACTTGAAGAAAAGTCTGCAAATTAGTCACATGGCTATTTAGGAGCTAAAATCCTAACAAAGTCTCACAAAAGGCTGACATTATAAAATATAAAAAATGCAAGGGCTTAACTGTTCCAATTAAAAAAGTGAAGTCCTGGATTGGGATTTGGTACAATCGGCAAGGGTGTAAACAGAAATTTATTCATAAACATGTGACAAATATTCTTTTCAGTTAATTTAGTACAACTTACCAAAACTAACTCTCATAAAACAACAAATTAAAAATATAGCCAACTCGAACTTTTTACCATCATACCTCTGAGCCCACAGCACCATCTATCCACCTTCTACTAATAGTAGTAACTCGCAGTTGTGTTTGACCATCGGGACTTTGATAACTGCATTTTAATATTTCAATAATATTAATTTGATTAAATCATGACATCAGAAATATCCTACCCTTTTGTGAAAGGTAAAGCAAGTCAATACATTTATATAACCATACAGTAAAACAAACAAGCTGCACAAGACTTTTAAGAAAGGAGTATGTCGGTAACATACCTCGTAAGGATCTGTATATATAACATTGGATTTAAATTTCCTGTCGGATCAGGCTTCTCACTAGCTGAAATATCAAAGAAAACGGTCAAGCAAGTACTTTTGTCGAGCCCGCACATCTTCCATGCTGAAGTGTTCCCCTGCCCAATGACTGTACTCGCAACTCCTGGTCCTTTCTGCAAGGCTTATAGAAATAAGTATCAACCTTGCAGAGAATAGCTGTCAAACTACAGGTACAACACCATCATCCTAAAGAAAATCAGATGCACAAAAATTCAATTAAAGAACCTTCTCCAACGATGTGCAAGGTCCAATGATGCCTTGAATTTTAATATCCTTTGAGCAGTTGATCTCAAGTGTGCCACTGGAAGAAATAAATCAGTAATGAGTCTCATCAGCAAAGTTAACGTCAGCTTGAACCCAAATGTAGCAGGGTCAAAATGTTTTAGTGTGACAACGAGTCCATAAAATATTCACGGAAGAAACACATTGAGACCACAACTTAACAAAACAGAGGTGGCATAAAACTTCAGCAGAAATCTTGTGTGTAGTTTAAGACTTCAGTGCTTGCGGATTTTAAAAATCAATATCTTGGAAAATTAATTGCAAACCAAAGAGCAGAAACAGAATGACAAATTAAAAATATCAAGACAAATGCAGAAAATGGTACAATATGACTCCAACAAACTCATGAAAGGCACATTACTTCAGTGCTGCAAGTGACATCCACTTCTGGCCTTGCTTGTCCACACAGAAATAAATAAATAAATAGATAATAAAATCAATGTTAAAATACTAACTCTAAGAAATGCTTAAAAACTAAATTTCCAGTACAAAAAGTAAATGAAAGAAACACAAACACACAATGCCTCAGTTAAATGAGGCATTTTTTATTACTTGAGAAAACAACAATGTAAAATAATTCAATATAATAGGAATGGTAGCACCGAATTTTGTCAATTATGATGCATGGACTAAACCACCAAAAAAAAAAAAAAAGAACTTCAAACCAACAGCATTTCATAAAACAATCAACTAATGGAGACCAAACAAACAAGCATACAAGAATCATAACAACACAACAACATAAACAAACAATAATTAGAAAAATTGAACAGATAATCATGAATGATGAACTCACTTGAAAGAGAGGCCAAGAGACTGTTCCCCATCTTCAAAAACACGCTTGAAAGATTCCTTAAAGACCGGATGACCAAAACTTTCAGCTTGAACAACAAGGCCACCAGTTCTTTCAATAGCAACCTTCATTTCTGCAACCCCAACCTAAAAAATTATACTAGATTAGATCAACGCTAACAATACACGTGTCTATGACTAAGTAAAAGCAAGATTAATCAGTATCTTTTGAGTCTCACATGTATACATCACAACTTAACATGCTACATAAACTCTTTCACATCACACTTATCCTTTTGTATTATAATCCAACAGTTGTATTCCTCAGTGAGGGGAGGAGAAGTCCAAGTCAGATGCATTATTGGAAAAATCAATTGTTAATCCCCTTTACACCCTGTAAAGTTTTAGTTAGTAGTGTTCTTTAGACAGGTTATGTTACAGCTCCCTAACCAGATATCGAGACACTAAGATCTGTATTGGAAAGGCTTAGAGATTATTATGATAAAAAGCAACAATAAATTTCGTTTCATTAGGGAGTTATGATTAGCACAAAAACAGAGAACACTAAGCAACTTATTATGTTGCTGTATGAAACATTATTTTTCATGTGTTTTTACTGTATTTCGACGGAAACAATAGAGTAATTATTCCACTAATGATTCATTTCAGTCTTGTAGGAAATGGAAACTTTTTGAACTTTTTTTGTGGGAAAGAAACAATATTTTGATCCTTGGAAAAAAACTCAAATGAAATACAACCAATATGAACAGAAAAGAAACACAAATAATCATTTATCAAATTGTTTATAACACAACAAAAGACTATAGCATTCTTGAAAAGAAGGTGGCAGATAGAATGTGAACAAACCACAACAATTTAAAGAATGCGTTGGTAAAGTATAATGACCTCACATAAGGTATATGGTGCAAATAAAGAACAACAGAGTAAAAATTACATCAACATAAAGAATTTGTTCAAATTTAAGTCACATCACATTGAAGAAAAACAAACAACCCGCACAACCAGGACTCAGTCAGAAGGAAAGAAGGACCAATGGAAAATGGAAGAGAATGGCAAACGAACATCTCTAATATCATGTAAGGTAAAGCCCCACACAAGATATGGGAGTCAAAATCATGGCAGGTGATTTCTGCTTTGTAACTTTTATAAGTTACATATACATATTTTGTATCATTTTCATTTACTACGAAAAAATAGAAGAAAATATAATTACTTCCCTTCTATACAGGGAAAAAAGATGGAAAAAGAAATATGGCTTGACAAAGGAAAAAAGAAATAAACCAAAATTTTTAGGAGGCATTAAAAAAAATGGACAACTACAAACCTGATCAAGTGCAGAAGCAAAAAGGTCTAAGACATGACCCTGGCTGACCAGCTGTTTTGCAAGATCCTCATAAAATTGGACTGCCTTCTTAAAATATGGAACTGCATCTTTATCAAGATCTTTATGTGAACGCACAGGATCTGACAGATCTTTTGATACAATCTGCATCAGGAGCAAAATAAATAAATAAGAAATCAACTGTTGATAAACAATAAAAAAATGGAAACCACCCATTTTCATTTTAAATATAAATAAGACTTCCATCTGTTCTATGTTTATTAACAATCAGCAGTCCATCATTGCAAGGACTACTCAAAAAGCACACAGATATCAAATGATTTTAACTTGTGTGATAACAAGAGAAATTAAAATATAAAATCTCATCAGCAATAATCGTTATCAAACAACACTATCTGCCAATGATATTCGTTGAGAGAAGCAGGAAAAAAATACATAAATAAATAAATAATTATTAAACATCACGTATCTCCAATGGCATTCACTGAGAGAAGAAGAAGAAGAAGACATAATTACCATTGATCATCACATATCTACCAACAATGGGAGGAGACAACATAATTTTTATTAAACACCTTACTTCTACCAATAATATCCATTGAAGAAACAATATATACTTTTCAGCACAACATATTGAAGAACACAGGTATAAAAGCATTAAAAGGTCAAGCACGTCACTTTCAGGGTACTAAAGCTATCACCCAGAAGGGGTGCCTTAGAATAATTACAACATTTTAATACCAAGATACAACCACATAAAAAGGATACTGATGAACCTATCCTTTCCCTTCCGTTCTCTCCCTTTCTCTCCTTGCTCTTAAATAAACCAAAAATGGTTCAACCGTTCTCATCTCTATGTTTTTCCAATTTCGCATCTCTACTATTAAGTAGGAAAACTTTGCTAATTAAAATTCATTTACTTATCAAAAAAAAAAAGGTAGGAAACCAAATGGGAAAAGAAAAACATGAATAGTAAATCCAATGACACTTGAACGAATAACAGCTAAACCAATAACAAAGAAACAATTTTCCCTACAAGAAGGAAATCCACTCACACCAAAGAAACACTCCACAATCCAGATATCTCCAAGGCCAACTCAACAAATTACAAATACTAACATAATGACTAAGATTCTAGTATTCATTCATCCTCAATATACAACTCAACTCAACAAAGATTTATTCCCATACTAGTTAAGGTTGGCAACATGAAAGCTCTTCCTCCGTTCATCCTCAATATATAAATCCAAAATGAGTTTTTCAAGACTGAGAAAAAGGACTCCCCCATTAAGGGTATCCCAATACTTTCATGAGTTAAAAAAAAAAGCCTCTAGAAAGCAAGGCAGAAGTCCCCTAATTATTGATCCAACTAACCAGAAAATCCAACTTAGAATAGTAAGAGACAGCTATTAAGTTTCAATAATGCACATCAATTTTTTTTAGATAGACAACTATCATTAAATGAAATCAAAAGAAAACGGTACAAAAAGGAGGACGAGAAGTCTCCAAGAAAATTACATAAAAAAGAAATCCAAAACCAAGTGAGAAACGACTACAAAGCTCCTACACTAACATGGTTGAACTGAATTAAAAATAAAGACATTCCAACGAAGTCCTCGAACAAGGATGCTTAAAAAGAGGCAAAAAAATAACTCTTTCTTAAAGGTAATCTACTTCTTCCGCCTTTCTTACGAAGATTCTAGTATTTTTTTCAAGCCAAAGAATCCACACAATTGCAAACTACGCACACCTCCTTGACTCCTTAGATTTTGAAGACTCCTCAAATCCCCCAAAGGCAATAACCAAGAAATCCTCAAAGTGAGAGAGGGGGTACCCAAAAAAATTGCAGTCTCTTTAAATAGCCTCCTCCACAAACCCAAAACAACAAGAAAATGAAAGAAAAGCCGATCAAGGGACACCTTTTTGCACAAAACACACCACAGAGACCTTAAATGATAATGATGCCATTTTTTCTGAAACAAATCATTGGTATTAATCTTTCTATGGTTCAAATTTCAGGCAAAGACTTTAACTTTAAAGTGATACCCTTGCTTTACAAATCACCTCCACGTGAGGAAATAAAGAGATTGAAGAATTCTCAAAAAACTTCTCAAAGAAAAATTTTGAGGACATCATTTTCTAACAAAGGAAGTAAAACGATTAACTAATATGGTTTTCAGAAGAAAAAACATAATTTATGCTCTACGAAAATCAAAAATTGCATACATGAGCAGGCAATCAGGCCTTAACATGCTCTTACACTTATCACCCAAAACAAATTTTATCAACTAAGCATCTAGGAATAGCAGTAGACAAGAACCAAGTTATAATATCAATACCACGACCGTGCAGAATAAATATTACAGGAAGCAAACTACAAGAGCCAAAGTGGTAACATTTTTGCAACATAGCAGTAGTTCATTGTTCACTTGCACAAAATGCAACAAAAAAGGATCAGACATACCGTGCCTGGACCTTCCGTGCACGGACCACCCACCAAAGCTACAATTCTAGCAGGAGTGCCAGCCGAACAGGCTCCGAGCAAACCTGCAGCAATGCTCACTGCGGCTCCCGTGCACCTCAATGCCCGATTACCAGGCGCCACAGGCCACTGATCTGTGCCTAACTCATCCAATAGCTGGCAATTCAGATATAACAGTCAGATAACAAATTCACACAATTAAGCCATTAATCAGAATTAATGAATTGAATCATATTATAGAATCTAACCGAATCAAGGGTGTATTCACATTCAGAAGCCGGCAACAGAAACCTCGTGACCCCCGAACTCGGAAACCCAGTCTGTGCCCCCTTCTGGAACCCCGGTCCAGTCCTCCGACCGGGCACTCCGAGACCCAGCTGATCCAAAACCTGATCTCTCGACAACTCCTTGGAACCACGGAAAACATAAACCTTTGACAAGTCCGAAAAACCCAATTCGTGAACTTGGACTTGGGTTCCGAACGAAATGAACCCGACAAGTGCGTTGTCGGGCAACAACCCGATCGCCTGCTTCAATGCCGATTTCGCGTATCCCAATTCCTCCTCGATCACGCAGGTGTCGAGCAGGAAGACGAACACCGGAGACTGATGAGGCGGCGATGATGATGGGTCGGGGTGGTGGGTGGTGGGGAGGGAGTATTGAATTGTTGTGTACTGCGGATAGAGCTCGGCGGGGACGTTGGTCTCGGAGATGGCGGAGTAGTGGTGGGGGAAGTGGTTGCGCTGGAAGCAGAAGGGGCAGATCCAGATGAGGGCGGCGAAGTCGACGCGGGAGAAGGGGTTGAGGACGGCGGCGCAGGTCTTGCAGCGGAGCGGCGCGTAGGGGAGCGTGGGGATGTCCGGTTGGGATCGGATCGGGGAGATCGAAGCGGCGATTGGGATCACGCACTTGCTGGCCTCTACCTTAGTGCGAGGCCAGACGTTCCACGTCATCCGCACTCCGTCGATGCCCTCCGGATCTGTCTGTGCCATTTCCGACATCTTCTCTGGCTTTGTCTTTCTGGGTTTTGAACTTTTTAGAGAGAGAAATTGGAGCGCAGAGAGAGAGAGAGAAGGCAACCCCTTGAGGAGGAAGAAGAGAGAGGCTGAAGGGGTCACCGGAACAATGACGACAAGTTGAGAAACGGCTCTACAGATTTGCTTTAACAATTTCTATTTACGTATTTTTCTATAATATAAAAGTTAATAAGGTTTGCTGGGATTGCTGGCATCGTGGTGGATAAGACCCGACGTGACCCGACCCGTTTCCATTTTTTTGCCCTTTTTTCTAAATAGATTAAATATTTAGATTGAATTTGGGATTGCGGACGTCCTTACTTGCGTTAGACCTCTCCAGTTTAAAAATAAAAAGTAAGATAAAATAAGATAATTTATAAATTCATAACTTATACTGTCAGATAAAAAATAAATTATTTTTAAAAAATTTTCGATATTTTTTCATGCACCAAACACCCGCTCTATGCATTCATAAATTATATTTTTTATCAAAAAAAAAAAACTTATATCATAGTTTATAAAAAAATATTCATTTTGATATTAAACTACTTACATTTATAACTTTTATAATTAATCTTTATCAAAAAAATGTATTTAACGAAATATTTAAAAAAATAAACTTTTTTGTAGGTAAGTTTGAGATTAAATTTAGAGTGCTGATTTTTTTTTTTAATAGGCTCGGTCTAACAAATTTAGACCCGGTTAATTTTTGCCAAAAAAAATCGACTTTTGCAACTTTAGTTGAGCGTTTTATTGTTTTTCTTAAAAAGTTAGAACAAGTTGATAAAAATTGAAGAAACTCGTTGAAGATTTTTTTTTTTATGAAAAAAAATGGAGAAAATTAAAAACAATATTGAAGAAAGTTGAAGTTTCTTAATTAAAAGTAGCACTCTTCTCTTAATTCGAGCTTTCACGCCATTTGTAAGTCCAATTTTTCCGTATACCAAAATTTAAATTAAAAAAATTAGCATTATGTAAAGGAGAAATTATAGAAAAAATAACTTCTTCTAATAAATTAATAACTTAAATTTTTGTATACGTGAAATTTTAATTGTTCACCCAAAAATACTTTTTTAATTGTGCACTAAACTGAGGTACTTTTTTGTTTAATAAAAATAAACGTTTTGCCCAAAGAGTTAAAAATGTTTTTTTTGGTTTAACAAAAAAATAACAGAGTACTTACCCAAAAAAACAAAAAAAAAAAAAAAAAAGCACTGTAAAAATTTGTTTATTTAGATTTTTTAAATTATTAGTTCATAAATTAGACTAATTTGTCCAACCTTTTTTTTTTTTTTTTTTGGGGTGATTATGTACTAGTATAAATATCACCTGCCCATTTAATTCAATTTATTGTTTTTATTTTAATTAAAGTTACACTAATATTTCTATAGTTAATAAGCTATAAAGGTATTACCTACCCCCAAAAAAAAAAAAAGTTATAAAGCTATTTTAAGTACAAAACTAAAAAAGTTATTGCACAATTTGGAAAGTAAGAACTTGACACAAATTCTTAATTAATGAGTTCCCCATGTCACTTATTTTTATTTCAATCCAGAAAAAGTTAAAAGTTTATCGTAGAGTCTTAAGAAATAATGTATTATTTATATTAATTGATAACTATTATTTTTCGTGATAAAGTTACGAAATTGGGTATATAAATAAATTTCTACTTTCACTCTACTTCATCTTCATCTTTGTGATAAAAAAAAAATATTTTGTATTCTCCTTACATTCTTCTACTTCTATCCTACTTTATTTTCATCTTTGTAATAAAAAAAAAATAGATTTTGTATAAAATATTTTATATTCTCATTGCGTCCAAAATCATTATTTATTTAACAAATAATTTTGTAATTTTATATTTTACACAATTTATTTTCATATATTTTTTACTTGTAAAGTGAGAGTTTGATTTGTTTGGATAATTTTGCTTCAAATGAGAATGATGATTAATGTTGTTGACCCAAGGTTCATAAACTTAGTTTTATAATTGATTTTGATGATAACAAA
>QLOD02000013.1:26656075-26666540 GCA_003260245.2 Sideroxylon spinosum | reverse complement strand
TCTGTGCTGAAAAGATCATTGCTTTATTAATAGTACTGCGTACTTGATTTGGAATTAGTTATAGAGGTGAATCTGTATTTTATTCTAAGATTTTAACAAAATCATGAAAGAAGATCGGTCTTTTGGAGCTCAAATCGGCTCTTAGTGAGTGAGTATTGTGTTTGCAACTGTCTCTTATTTGAAGCCAGCAATAATATTCACATAATGAAATGTCTTGCCAAAACTAGAAAGAATATTTTTTTTTTCCAACAAAGATAGTTGGACGATAAAAATCATGCACGAGAGGTTTAGATTGGAAAGTGATTGGTAAAAAAACAGGCAAAGCTCGCAAATCTCTACAATGAGAACACAATGGCAGTAAACTGTCTGCTTCAGAGGCTTAGATGAAAAAGGGTTAAAGTTGGCTTGATTTAGAGTTTCTTTTTTTTTTTGGGCTTAGGTTGTAAAGCAATTGATTGCTAGAACTGTAGAAAATTAGTTACTGAATATTTTGATAACAACCATCTGCAGGGTTGGAGTCTTAAATAAAAGTTGGGAGGTCGTGAGAAGAGTTAGAAGTCATGTGGAATTGAGAATTTTGGGAACTTAAAAGCTAACGAAAGGGCTGCGTTTGCTTAACAGAACAAGATAGAAGGTGTGGAAGAAGATAAATGCTCTTAAAGACTCTTGCTTAGGTTCCTAAAATTTGTCACTAGGATTAGGGTTGCTCTGACCACTCAAAGGTCATTAGTTTCTTTTGGATTCTCAAAATTCAGTTTATTAAAGGGAAAATGTATTGATTTTTGTAGGCTGTGGGACATAATCTATTAAGCCAGCATTGAATGATAGGAATCTCTAAATTTTTTTATAGCTAGAATGTTCTAAATGAACTAGAAACCACGTATAACTTCCTGTCAAAATAAAATAAAATCCCGAGGAAAACTGCTGCAACTTGCATATGAAAAATACGAAATTACATTTTGATCCTTAACATAAACATTAATATATTTGTCCAGCAGCATTCTACTTTTTAGGTGTACATAAAATACGTTCTGTCAAATAAAATGCTGTGAGTTTCAAGCCTTAAGTTTATGCTTTTTGAATGTTTATGGATTCTTATGGTTTCATATGTGGTTTCAGACACATGCCTATCAAGAGGAACAAAACGTAAATTAAGCCAGAGTAGCCTTTTTCAGTTGAACTTTTGCACAAAGACAAAAGTTAAAACTCACTTCTCTGAGTCCGATTATGAAGGTATTGATGTTGTTCAAAGGACTCCTGATAACAGTTTTGTGTGTGATACAATTCATAAATTGCACGGATTTCGTGGTGCTGAAGAAAATGACAGTAGAGATTGCGAACCGCTCTTAGCCCCGGAGTCTTTTTTGTGGAGTGATAGCTCAGCAGAAAATCTGATCAATAATGATAGAGTCAACTGCAGGGTTGATTCACCTTCACTGCCTCCTGTGAATCAGCAGACCGAATATGAAATTGCTGACAATGTGTATAATATATCTGGGGCTGTTCTCAAAACTTTCATTGTTGGCCGTAGATTTAGTGATGAAATAGATTTAAATACTGGGGCAAGCATCACTCTTTTGAGAGATCCTGATAATGTTAAGGATTGCAATGCGATCAAGGTTCCATTCTTTTGGATCTGTTATTCAGCTGATTTTGATTTTATAGATTTATTCATTATAAAACATTGCATGGGCTTTTTGATTCAGGTTCTTGATGCACGTTCTGGATGCAAAGTGCTTGGTTTTCTCCCTCGAGTGTTGGCTCAGTATCTGTCTCCTTTAATGGATGAGCACTGCCTGAGCTTTGAGGTACTTTAACTTTGTATTGGAATGAATAGTACTTGTCGAATTACTACACTAATTCTGTTTCATCTCATGCTTGCATCTCTCTCACCTTATTTTTAAGACAACATTATTTGTTATTTGGCACAATACATTTCCTGCCCCCATGTTGTAACCGTATAAAAAAAAAAAGGATCCTCTATTCTTAGATTTTATTCTTGTGTTTTAAATACTGCACATTTTTAGTTCAAGATATCTTCATACTTTTCAGGGCAGCATAACTTCTGTTCCAAAACTACCCCTTGATGTTGTCCCAATTCAAATCACGTGTCAAAATGAGATAGCAATTGGGGAAAAAGAATATGATGATCTTCAGGTTGTCAAATCTCTCTGGAAAAATGCTCTCTCTGTTGCTGAATCTGCAAAGTCTCATCCACCGAGCATTGCAAAATACCAACAGAACTTTTCTCTGCTGATACAAGAGGTTTTAAGAAGCTATCATCATCTCTTCAGTGAAGATGAAAAGATTTTTTTGGGTACTCATCTATAACTATTGTTTACAATCACTTTATCATGTTATAAACTCATAATGATCTAACATATGCTTTGATAGAAAGGTTCTTGTCACTTTCAGATGATAGTCAGAGACTCTTCGTTCGGCTTTATACAAGAAAAGGTTTAATTTATTTACTGTACTTTTTTCATGTCTGGCTGTTTTGTTGTCTGGTTAGTATTTCATGTAGAAGTTATTACATTCTCTTTCCTTGCCAATTTTTTATGAACAGAAAATAAGCTGTTTTGCTGTCTATTGTGACTTGTCTCTTGACATGCAATATGTAGTATTGGAATGTCGTGGCATTTATATCACTCTGATAACATGCAGAGTTTTTAAGAACCTGTAAAAAGATGGAATATTTATGCAAGCAACTTAAAAGGACATTAACATTGTACAAAAGCGACTGACTGATTTTTAACTGAAAAGAATATAAACACTGAAGAAATTAAATAATTACGAAAGTAACTTAAAATGACATCCATTTTACAAAAGCTACTAACTGATTTTTAATTATCATGCAGACTGAAAAAGATATTGAGAAAGTTTTAGATTTATGAAACCAAGATATTTCTTTAATGGTAAGTGAATATTTGACCATTGCTTGAAATATATGTAAATACATACAACGATAAGTGACAATTTCTTGAAATATATAAGATTTATTCTTCTTGTTATAATAGTTATTGTTGTTTTTGTGTTTTGCTGCAATGGTAAGAAGTTTGGAATGTCAAGTGTGAGTTTGTTTGACTCTGAGGCAGTTCAAGTCCATGAGGTCTGAGCTATGAGCTAAGAAGCTTGGATATAGATATCTGCAAGATATGGATACAATACAAATTGGATATAGGACATGACAATTTTGAGAAAAAAAATAAGAATATGGATGCGTCAAGGATACAACAAAAAAAAAGAAAAAACTAAATCCAAAGAAGAGATCTTCCTTTTTTTTCCCCTTCCCTTTCTTTTCCCTCTAATTATTTTTATTTTTGAGGCATCATTCTGGCAAATCATTTACTACATTTGCTACTTGGGCCATGGGCTAGGTTCTACTAAATAAAGCCACCATAATAGGAGATGAATTAGGTATGTGGAA
The DNA here is from genome assembly GCA_003260245.2 of Sideroxylon spinosum. Lineage (NCBI taxonomy): Eukaryota > Viridiplantae > Streptophyta > Magnoliopsida > Ericales > Sapotaceae > Sideroxylon > Sideroxylon spinosum. The sequence continues at coordinate 26,663,113 of QLOD02000013.1, read as the reverse complement.
TCTGCAAGGGAGAGTTTGGAAAAATCTACTGTAGAATAAGAAAAGTTTTCCTCCATCATATAATGGGATTTAAGTGATGCCAATCTGATGCCAAATTTTATTTGCATCCCGGTGGTCTTCTCAACGCTACTTTTGTTTCTTGGACTTCTGTCAAGTTCTTAAATTCTTATGCGAACTTTAGTCAACGTGCGATAATTAAATTATCTCTTTGTCATATTTTCATGTCCATGCGACAAGCCAATATGAATTAAAGTTGCTTAAAAGTAAGCAAGTTTATGTAACAGTTCAAGAAATGATGCCAAACTCTGCACTTTTTGTTTTTTTTTTTTTTTTTTGACCGTCAGAAAGCAAAAGATCGAGTTAGCAAGACGTCACTGAGTTGTGAATAAGAAGATTGTTTTATTTTGTGCTGAAATTTTATTTTATATTAATTGCTTATCATTGTACTCGCAAAGAATGCAGTTAAAATGTTCATGAACAAGCATAAACTAAGTGATAATGTAATAACTATATTTTAAGACTCAGTGATGTATTGTACTTCAGGGCCATGGTTCCGGATGTGTAACATTTCCTATCCTGAAATATTTGATTGCAGCCATGGAGTCAAGGACCTCTCTGGTAACTAGATTTTTTTGTTTAGTTATTACCTGTAGCACATTATTGTGCCATATTTTCAAGTTTATGGTGTTTGATTGCAGCTTCAAATTGACCAAAATTTGTTTGCCTTGTCCTAGTACAGCAACTGGTTACATTTGTTCGATCAGTTCCGTCAGTGAATTTCAAGAAAATGACTTGAATGACATTCTAAATATGCTTGCTGTGTCTGAGCTACGTGAAATTTTGTGTATGCTTAAAAAGGTTTGCACTTATTTAACCTCTACCTTGAAATTGTGTCATTAAATTGATTACTATTGCTCTTGCATCCATTCTAGTGTTTAGTTCAACTATTGATTTAACACGCGTAGATGTTTGACTTCACAGCTAGTTGAAGTATGATTACTTTACTCCTTGGATTCTTCCTCTTGCAGATTCATATGTGTACATGGGTGACATTTGATTCTTTGAAAAGGAATGTTATTTATCGTGGCATGTTTGGAAAAAATTATTCATTTGCTTATTGCTGTAGTAACACTTTCCCAGTGACTTGAGAGAACACCTGTTTGAATTGTATTGACATGTCCCCTCAACCCTTTTTTCATGATCAGATGACTGGAAGTAGTAGGCCTGTTGCTTTCCACTTATGAGTTAGTGATAAATTATCATATAATTCAAGTAAATTGAAGTGGAAACCCGCGCCTGGGTGGCAACTTGTCATTTATTATCCTAGCATCTCTCAGTGGGTCTTGCATTTGCATGAATAGCTTGATCATGCCCCGTTTTCCTTTTTTTCTTTTTTTTCATATGTATGTGTATATTTTATTTGTTTTTATTTCAATGAGAAACTTCTACTGCCTGTCTGGCTTTGTTTTTCTCCATTTTTCTCTTTTTCATCCCCTTAATTCACTTTTCGTCCTGTTTCCTCTTTTGTTAACCAAATTCTCTTTATTTGTCATAACTTCTAGGATTTTCCATGAATTCTGACATTTAAACCTAAAATACTGTTAGAGCTTCTGAATCTTGAAAAAAATATTTTTTGCCATGCCAATCAACTATTTGATTGAATTCCTTGACTTTAGCATGTATTCTTTTCTAATATGATCTCTGTTTTGAATGGAGCAGAGAGACTTCATATCAGCTGGACAGGATATGATTATATTGATCCTATCCCAATGAATCCTATAGTTTCCACTTATGCAACCTCCAGCAGTCCAAAAATGTGGCCAATGGGATTATCATCTTTGAGTCATTTTTAGATATAAACTCTCTATGCACGCTGGAGCATTATGGACGGTTCCTTCTAAATTTGGTGGATGCCATAGTTTATGCTCCTAAATTAATGCATTGACTTCTGATGACTATACAGTAAGAGGCCAGCTGTGTGGACAGATACGGGTCATACATTTCTTTTCATAGAGAATATTTATATTAGTTCAACTAAAAAATTACAAATGAAATTAATAACCTCAGTGGACTAATAAGAAAAATAATTACATTATGAAAATCTTTTTACTGTGTGGACATGAAGTTTTTTTCTCCCTTCAACTGAAATCCAAAACCATATGACTAGCGGATGCTGTTGGTATGAATGGGTACCTTTTTCCAAATCATTCTGTATGCTTGTAAGTCTAAAAGTCAGTTTACACCAATACTTCTAAATTCAGAAGTAATCAGGCTGCTTGAGAAATTGCTTCCCTGGCATCATTTTTTAGCTTAAAATAGGCTCTATGGAGCATTATGAGGCAAAACCTTACCTACACTGCTCACTTACTTCTTTCATGCTGTTGTTATATTCCAGTTTCCTGGATTTTTTACCATGTTAAGCTAAGAAACTTTCTGTCAAAAGTTTTTTGTAGCTATATTGTAGTAATGGTGGAGTTTAGCAGACAGATTGTTATGCTTTCTTCCCTTTTCATGTTGGTCAGTGTTTGGAATTTCTTTAATTAGAATTTGGTTTTTTATGTCAATAAATTTTCTATAGTATTATAATATCTACACTTCAATAACTTGGTATCTTGTTCTAGGCAAATTTATTTTCATTACAAGGACATGTTACTTAAATATAATTCCTGTCTAGAAGCCAAAATAATAAATAAATAATTAAAACATAAATTCTGTCTCTGCAACTGGACTCCCGGAGTCAAAATATTGAATTTTCTTTTTGCAAATGATTGAGCTGTAATTTTCTTTTCCTTCTTTAAACTTTCTAAAGATGGAACTACAGCGGTTTTTAAAAGAACATATGGTTCACTTTTTAGTTCTTGATCTGATGGACCTTCTATAATTTTTTGCCTCTTTTTCCTACGCTTGCTTCTTTTGAGCCATCAGAAATGCAATTCCGGTACAAGAAAGCAAGAAGTTATAGCATCGCTTCTTTCTTCACATGCAGATGGGTTATGGTATAGAAAATTTTCTTTAAATGTTTATGAAGTTATTTTTTTTCAACTGATGTGTTCTTCTAAGTTCTTACTGTTTTGATTTCTGTTTATTGATTATGCAGCCCACTCCTACCAAATTTGGTTTTGGGGAAAACTGGAACCTGCATACGAATATCTTCGTCAGCTGAGTCCATTATTTGGCGTGCTGAGGTGATTTATCAGGATTTTACAAATCGCGATGTATAATTATACTTATGCATCTGAAAAAACTTGGATTTGTGTTGCTTCATACAGAGGCTTTTCTTCCTGAATGGAGAGCAGGATCTGTCAGCATTTCTACTTGAGGATTTGGGGATTGTCAAGTATCCAAATTACAACTGTATAATCTCAGACCAAGTTTTCTCAGGTTGCAATGATTTCCTTGCATATGAAGAGGTATTCCATATTTACCTCTGGAATTTTATTGAGATATATATTGTCCAGCCTTTACTCATTTAACATTTACTTTTGTAGGCCATTGAAGTGGCACAAATCATGGATCAGTCTCTTGATGAAAGCAATACTGAGTTGGTGTTAAGATGCATAGAGATATCAGAGTCCCGAATATCTAACTCTTCACTGAAAGCAAATCAATCCTCCACCTCTGAAAAGCTGGAGACATTTTTCTCATGCTTTTCAGCTTCATGGGTATACTCAAAGGTGGTTTTGTTGGGTGTTTCTTTTCTTGAGCGTGAGAGAAGGTTAGAGAATGACCACAGCCTACTGTTTTTTGGGATGCTTTTGTTCTAAATTATGATAAGATTGTTCGGTTGACGTTATTTTTTCATTTTATTAGATATATTTTTTGGATTTATATTCTTCTTTAGGATTTTGCTTTCAGTACACACCACACACGTAAAATTTCAAGAAGGATTTACATAAGAAAACTTCAGTTCATGAAATTCCTTCACCATACATACCTCCTAAATCTGTCATAATAGGAAAATGAAGAATATATAAGCTAAATATTAACCATTTAGCTGGCAAACTTCTACATATCATTTGTCACTAGTCTTACTTTGAAATTGGTCCATAGCCAGTCCAAAATGAGATAAAAAAATGATGAAAAAGAAAATATAACTGGAATTCTGCTACCTCGTCAAACTTCAAACCCTTATTTTGTTTTTTTATTTTTTTATTTTTTGTTTTGTTTTTCATTTTATAGAAAAGTTCAATTCTTTCCAAAATATGAAATGGTCAAATCACATAACTCCTTGGACCACGAACAAATGATCAATAGAATCTCCATCCTTCTTGCATAACCAACTCTGATTAACAGTAACCGTTGTTGTCAAAATGAGGTTATCAATATTGAGAATTTTATCTTGAATCAAACACCAAATAAAAAAGCAACCCTTTGTGGAATTTAAATTTCCCAATAATCAACATGTTGCTTCTAAAAAAGCAACACTCCTGCCTATGGAAGTTTGAAGAAATTTGAAGTTCCCAAAAAAGCAATTTAAAGTTTGAAGAAATATCTAGCCCCACCCCTTGCCTATGGAAGTTTTTCGAGTGACCAAACAAGTTGCTTCCTGGTGCCAAAACAAACACACTGGGGTAAAAAAATTGAAAATCAAGTCAGTATTTCTACTTCTTTGGCCTCTGCTTTTGTGATCAACAATGTGAATCCATACTTTACGTGGTTTTCTGAGTGTAGATATGGGGCCTTGATTTTATCTACTTACTGACAGAAAATTTCTTTTATTATTTAAGCTCAAAGCCTTTCTTGGTATCCTTAAGAAAAAGGGGGGAAAAAAACTGGTTGTTTTCCAATAGCGATATTGCCATGATGCGCCACCTGATGAATATGTTGGAGATTTCCATTGATTCTGATAACTTGTTAGATATTGATGAGGGTCTCTGCTTTGCATCCAACCTGCTACTGTTTTAGTTTTCTGAGTGAAGTTGTTCGCCCTTCTTAGGTACGATGATGCAATTAATTTACTGAAGCAGCTGCTATTAAATTTTACTTTTGATGGGAGAAGAGGATATTGGACACTTAGGCTGTCAATTGATTTGGAGCACACAGGTTGTCTCAGTGAGAGCCTTTTGGTTGCTGAAAATGGGTTACTAGATCCATGGGTTCGTGCTGGATCAAGAACCGCATTGCAAAGGAGGGTTCTACGCTTGGCAAAACCACCAAGGCGGTGGAAAACTCCTAGTTTTTCTGAGTCTGTCAAGAGGAAGATCACTGAGGTAATTGCAAACCTGATATTTGTGGTGGTTTTAGCTCTCTTCTGATGGTCAAAATTTGAGTTTGGGTCTTGTTTATTGGTTTTATTAACATCATATGCAAAGATAATAATTTAAAATGCTTTAATTTTTCATTGGCCAATAATTTAGGTGCAAGTTCTGGGGAGACCGTTGAACTGTACGACTGGGGTGAAGAGCAGGTTTTATGGTGAAGATGGAGAACAATGTGGAGTTGAGCAGCTTGCTTTGCAGTATTATGCTGGGGAAGGAGGCGGCTGGCAGGGTGTACACACAGAGAGTGGGATTTGGTTGACTATTTTTGGGCTTCTTATGTGGGACATTATATTCGCTGATGTACCAGATGTCTTCCGCACTAGATTTCAGGTAATATCTAGTAATGCAACTACCATGATTATTGTTATAATAAAGTTTATGTTTGGGCTTTCTGTGTTAGATTGCTCATATTTGTGATCTGTTATTTGTATTTAATGTACATGGATGCACGGTTAAGTTTATATATATATATATATATTGGTTACAACACAAAACACGAAGTGATATGCTAATACTTTTGTCAACACCAGTTTCCAAAAAACAATAAGATGCGGAATGTGGCCTTCTTAATATTGAGGTAAGAAAGTGAAGGAAGGATTCTGAAGTTAAAGGGGAGGTTTTGGATATTGTTTCTCAATTCTCATTCTCACATTGCTTTTACTCACGTTTGTGTTGGAAGAGGTCATACATAATTTGCTCAAATATTATGGAAGAGAAAATTTAGTGCACTTTTACAAGGACATTAAGAGGGTTGCTATAACAAAAATGTATTGCGGCCAGCCTAATATACAAAAATGTTATGTTGCTCATAATTTCAATATTTCTGGAGAATTAAGTTGAGATTTTTGAGCTTTCTGCCTTTCTACCTAAAAAGGTTCCATGTAACTTAAGAATCTGACATTCTGAATAAATTTCTTTATGCGTGTATCTTCTTTGTTTGTTTCTTTTTCAAATGATTTTTGTATTTGTTTAATTTGAAGCAATTCATTTTGTAGACTGCCCCTTTAGATTTGGGGACTGATTGTTTTTACAAAGCAAGAAAGAGTATCATAGAACCTCTCCTAGAAAAGATTTATGATGGAATGGCTGAGGAGATCCTTGTCATGTCATGGGAATCACATTTAGGAACAGCTTGTCGGGGAGTTAAATGGGACCGTAATTCGCTATCAGAGCTTCGCGCAGCCGTTACATGCATTGGTGGCCCTTGTCTAGCCTCCATGTGCCGACACTTAGCTCAAGATTACCGGAGCTGGTCTAGTGGAATGCCTGATTTATTGCTATGGCGCTTCCATGGTGATTACAGAGGTGAAGCCAAGCTTGTTGAAGTTAAAGGTCCTAGAGATCGACTCTCTGAACAGCAGAGAGCTTGGTTGCTGTTTTTAATGGATTGTGGCTTTAACACCGAGGTTTGCAAAGTCAGTCCTATTCCAACACCTGCTTGAAGCCATTTTACTGTATATGCTCTACGATCACTTGAAAGAAACTTCGTTGGGGAACCGTTTTTAGTGACAACTAAACCACATTTTTATTGACAACTATAGATGGTACTCTATCTTTGCGATTAAAAGATAGATTGCCTTGTAAATCATGTGCGCAATTCTTGCAAAATGTTATTCTTTGCGGGAGAAATTAGTTATTTTTCTCAAAATTAGTTATCATTGTAATTTACCCTGAAAAATAACAACGAAAGCAAAGTGCGTATTTGTTTTATTCAACATTGGTGTAGAGTTCTATATTCTGGTTGTTTTCTATCGTAATTATTGGGTGTAAATGATAT
>QLOD02000013.1:26578113-26594276 GCA_003260245.2 Sideroxylon spinosum | reverse complement strand
ATGGAGTTGGACCCGGACGACATCTTTCGAGACGAAGACGACGACCCAGAAAACGATTTCTATCAGGTCTATCAATCTTTATTACTCTCTGTTTGTTGCTCTATTTCAATTTGATTCTTCCATTCCAGAGTTTTTTTTTTTATAAAATTTCAATTCGGTATATACACACACACACACACACACTTATATAACATTAATTACAGGGAAGAGATGCAACCAAAGAACTGGTGGTATACGTTGTGGATGCCTCTCCCAAAATGTTCAGCACTACTTGTATTGGGGTGAAACTCTCTCTCTCTCTCATGTATGGTGCATTAGTTTTAGGGTTTTAGATGTTTGAGTGGCTTCAATACTTATGTCGTTGAACAAACATTAACCATTGAAATTCGGGTTTTAGAGAAAGTGAAATATAAAACTGGAGCAAGTGGATGCTGTATGCAAATTACTTTGGGTCAATCATACGTGATTAAGCTTCGCAACAGTTTTTTCACCCCCATTTTTACCCTTAGAAACCCCCTATTTTTACCCTTGGAAAAATTTCATAAAGCTCCTTGGTTTTTGAGTAAATTAAACCATTTTCATTTTCTGGTTTATTCATTTCTTATAAACGACGATGAAATCATAATTTCACTGCACACTTGAGGTGGATTTCCCAATTTCATTAGTAACTGACCTGTTTTTCTCGTCAACATTTTTGGGTTTAAAGTCTGTATTAACTGAAACAGAAGGAAGGCCATCTAAAGTGTTGATTTTATTGAATGGATGGGTTTGAAATAGCGTTTCTTTTTAGACACTGCATGATGCAGAGGAAGGGCAAATAAATATGTTTTTCCTCTTGCTCTTGATCCTCCTTTTGCTCTTGGTTAATACAATTGTTCAGAACATGCCGGTGATTTGTTTGTGAATACATATCATGCTATTGATGTTCTTCTATTTGTCAAACCATGCAGGAAAATCAAGTGGAGGAAACTCACTTTCATGTTGCTGTCAGTTGTATTGCCGAGGCATTGAAAACTCAAATAATTAACAGGTCTCATGATGAAGTTGCAATATGCTTCTTCAACACGGTAAGATGTCCAAACTTGATTATGGTAAAGATTAATTTAAAACGTAAAATATGATTGTTTTAAGTTTTTTTACTTTACCCTCAAGTCTGGCAAGAGTTGGGCTTCGATTTCAATTGAGAGGAAGGTATTAGCCTGACACATTGATGGTACAAATTTAGGTAGACCTCTTATGTTTACACCAAAATTTCTCTTATCGAAGAACAAGGTTTGACATTATTGATGCCACCAAGTTCTGTTGTAACGTTCAGTGGCTTCAGCCTACACCACGCTCTTAACTATTGGTAGGTTAAGGGTCAATTATACCTTTGATTAGTTGTACTAGGAGGAGCATACTTCATGATTGTCCCAAATTTTTATTACCTTCTAGGAAAGGAATATGGAGGATTAACCTTGTCTTGAATAAACTTCATCCTATTATTCTTGTTAGTTCAATTATCTGTAAGAAGACTAAAAATGGGGGATTTCTTTTTTCTCCATGGCTTATCTTGTATTGTTTTTGTTAGATTGATTCACTTTATTTCTCGTTGAATCGTTTCATCCTTTTTTCAATCCTCCCTACTTCTCTTTGGTGCTCTAATGCTTTTTAAATTCCTCAATAACTCTTACTTCTATCTGGTGCATGCTATAAGCTTTAAACTGAGGTGGACAAGCACATGCAAGATGATTTGAGCCTCTAGGCATTTTTAACCGAGGCTTTAGTACCATTATAGGTTGTTCCACCTTGTAGGACCTTTGTGTACATTTTTTAGGTCTGTTCCTTAAGAGCTAGAGCTTTCTGGGTAATTGGTGCTCTCACGCCTTGGGTATTTTCAAAATAGTTTATGGCATTATTGTATGCTATAGTAGGCCTTCATTTGTTTGTTACTGTCCCATGTGCTTTGATTATGATTTGTATCATATTTTAGTGTGTCCATTTTGGATTTCCTAGAGAGATGCCAGCTTCTGCTTACTTATTTTGGTATGGTTTCTACTTGTTTGCGACGTCAAAATATTTGCTATATATGATTTGAATAGTTTCCAATGGAGCAAAATTTTGTTATGCTTGTATACATAGGATGGATTATTAGGTATTGAGAGTCAATACCGGGCAATAAACTGTTATGTTTTTGGTGTAACTCTTATCTCTATATTCTTCATTTGCAGAGAGAAAAGAAGAATTTGCAGGACTTAAATGGTGTTTATGTATTTAATGTTGCTGAACGAGGTGACTTAGACCGGCCAACAGCAAGACTCATAAAAGAATTTGATAGTATAGAAGGTAAGTTCTCGGGGTGTTACCTCTTGGTTTGAAACCATTTTATAACATCTGATGATGACACCTTGTTTGTTAGTGTTGCTTTCAGAATTTTTTTATATTTTAGAATTCATTACAAAAAGAATTCACGTGTTCTTTAATCTTAGGTTTTAAAAATTCACTGGATGATTACACCATTGGGGCTTGAAGGGGGTGTGAGTTTCTAACTAAAATGATCTTGTTGATTTTTTTACACCCCGAGTACTCATTTATCTTTGTTTTATCTATTCGGGCTTTCTGTTTTGCTTTTTGTTGAAGGATGAGCTGTTGCTTCTACCTCGTTCGTAATTTTATGCACAGCTTTTTGAACATGTATAAGACTTTCATTATTAGCTTTTCTTAGGCTCAGTTTGGTAAAGAATGAGAGATAGGCTTATTTTTGTATAACATGACTACTTTTCTTTTCACCAAAATTTAATCTTCTTCATCTTCTTCTTCATTTGTTTTTTTTTTTGGGGGGGGGGGGTAGCTTTTAGGTATGTTATTCACAATTCTTAAAAAAAAAAAAAGAATTACAGAAGTTGTTTGGAGCAAATAAATTTTTTTTTGGGCCCCATGCAGCTGTTCTATTTTAAGCATTTTTTTTGTAATTCTTAAAAAAAATGTGAATAACATTTCTAAAAACTACTATAGATAAAAAGAAAATGAAAAAGGTCTTGCCGGTTTCTCATTAGTAAACAAATTGAGCCTTAATATTCCTTGTAATCTCCCTTTGTGCTCAGTTCATTTTATGAAGAGTAGCTTCAATAAATAATGGATTGACATATAATGAATTGTTGGTTTGAAGTGTTTAACATTCCATATCAAAGTGACAACCTGTCTTCCTTAATAACATCGCAACGATAGTCATCCCATTTGGTCTGGTGCTTTGTCCCCATTATAAAGATTTAATGCCATGGATAGATCATCTTCGGGAGAAGTAGATTCAAGGCCTAAATTATCATAAGAAGATGCGGAAGAAAATTCCAAATTATCTAGCCAAGGACTTCACGGATCCGTCTCGGTAATAAATTCAAATAGGACTCCGCAATGCCATCTCTTATCGTCTCCTCTTGAGTAATCAACCCCCAGAAATGAACATTTTTCAACACGATTTAATTATTTATCCCCACCCCAAAAAAATAGAAACTAAAAATTGATTGAATTGCCTATTGGAATTTTCCATTTTGGGTAAAGATTTGTATCATTTTCACCTTCTTTCAGCCATGGATTCATGCTTTTATGGCACCATGCTATGCCTTACTAACTAGCCAAAGCAAAGTTAATTTGTGGAATGTTTTGGGCACAATAATAACACAAATGTTTTGAAAGGTTTTAGCAGAAAACTGGTGCTTTAATGGATATTACTTTGGAAGAATTTTTGTACAGGATGGCATTTCCTTGATGCCTTTTTCTATATAGTTGACTCTATTTGTAAAAGAGCAACCTAATGCACAAGGCTCTTGCTTTGGTGACTGCATTTATCAAAAAAAATAAAAATATGAATTGAAAATTGACTCTTAATATTTGGGAAACAATTCAGGGTCATATAAGGAGTCTCTTTCATGTGTAATTATATCATATTGATTATTGCCTCTTTGATGCTTTGAAGTTGTTAATGAAAGTCAGGCCTGACTATTGAAATCTATGCAGAATCATTTAGTAAAGAAATAGGGAGTCAGTATGGTATATTGTCTGGGTCTCGTGACAATTCTCTTTACAATGCTTTGTGGGTTGCACAAGCACTGCTGCGTAAAGGGTAATCTACATTGTTCATTTCTCTGCCTCAAAAGTGGCCTTCACTAAGTTTTTTATTAAGATCCATTCACCTGCTTTTAATAATGATGGCCATGACCCTATTTCAGATCAGCAAAAACAGCTGATAAACGAATTCTCTTGTTCACGAATGAAGATGATCCTTTTAAGAATATCAAAGGAGCTACGAAGATAGATATGACAAGGACAACCTTGCAGCGAGCTAAGGTGATTTTCAGATTTGTGTCCAAGTTAAATTATATTCTTGGAGAAAATTTGTGTTTGAGACTAAAAAGCAAGTCATTGGGCCTCTTTTTTTCAGGATGCTCAAGATCTTGGCATTTCAATTGAACTTCTCCCCTTAAGTAGTCCTGATGAGGAGTTCAATGCATCCCTTTTCTATGCAGTATGTTCATGATTCACATTTCTGTTCTTTAGGAAGTTTAATTTCTGTTTGTTTGGATCTGTAACTTCCAACCTCTTGTGAATCAGGAGTTGCTTGGATTGGATGGTGACGATCTTAGTCAGTTTTTGCCCTCAGCAACAGAGAGGTTGCATTTTTCAAACTTCTTCTTTTTTTTTTTTTGTTTTTTCGAAATAGCAAAGTTCATATGCATTAATTTGTGGCTAGTTTGTAACCAATGGTCCTGCTAGAAACGATCACTCCACGCCTGCAACATGGGATATAGGCCTCAAAAAAATTGGCCACCTACGAATACTGCCCCATAGACCTATGCTATGCATTCCTTTGACCTCCTTAGTCATCCAACCTTCACTTTCTAGATCATATTTAGTTGCCACTAATTGCCTCCATAACTAGGTCTCTCAAGCAAAGTGCCTAGCATTTCCCCAATAATGCTTCATTTAACACGGTGAGCCTATGAAGTATGAACACCTAGGCCTCCTTGCTTGAAGTGTTTACATGCTGTATTCCAATTTGATATACAACATTGGGCCATGTTTTTAGTAGTTTAAGCTTTTGGGACATTTTGTGACTTAATATGGTATTGGAGCTTGAATTATTCACGAGCTCAGGTTAATGTCTCAGTGTCAGTGTTGTTTGCAATTGTTTATTTTAATTTTTTTGTGGTACACTTTGTCTATTTGTGTTGGTGCGTCGCATTTAGTTCCTTTTGTTTGTTTTTCTAGTCCACATGTAAGTCGTGGTCGAACATAAGAGGAAGTATTAAGCTGGCTTTATATAAATTGTCGCATCCATGTCATATAGCTTAAACTTTTAGTACAATTGGCGACTTAGCAAATTCCCTTTTCATCCTTCGTTTCTTTCCACCTACTTCTCTACCTAGCATGCATGTATCCTAGATTATCTCCTTGCCTTCCAAAATTGCTCCTATTGCATTATGCGCTTTACATATAAGTCTTGATCATGACATACATTTAGACTCACTTGATATGTGTTTGTTTCTCTTTCATTTTCGTGCACATAAATATTTATGCTATCTTATGCATGCTATGATAAATTCAGAATATGTTTTTCAGTTATTGGTTGTTAATAAATATGATCTAATCATTTGTGGCCAATTTGGGCTGCATTACTTTTGTGCCAACTGTTTGGGCTTTGCTTCTGACTAGCCAACTCTGGTGTTAGAATATTTATTTATCCATGCACTTCTTATTGGTTTTGATATTTGTCAGTTGTTGAATATGCTCATATAATCAACTAAATTTTTACTTTCAGATTTGAAGATATGAAAAATCAATTGAGAAAGCGTATGCTCAAGAAGCGAAAAGTTCGAAGAATTACATTTTCAATTGCCAATGGCATATCCATAGAACTGAATACATATGCGTTGATTCGCCCAAATTTTCCAGGTACCCTGCCAGTAACTTTTAATATCTTTTATCAATTATTCTTATCATTGTTATGATTTTCTGAATGGTTGATAATTCAATATCTGGATGCCAACAAAGTTCATTAATAATTGCTTCTGTGTTTATTGTTCTTAGGGACAATAACCTGGCTTGATTCTGTCACCAATGTTCCTCTGAAGGTACTATTATATTTCACATCTTGTTACTTCTCTGGACAGAATACTTGCTCATAGATCCTCTAGGTACTAGGTTTTATACATTAAGTTAGAATTTTGTCGCGCAATATCAAAAAATATTCACAATGAAATTTTGTTTCTTCACACTGAAGCGTGCATTTCATTGAAGTTTGGCTGACTGCCCAACTTGTTGAGACATTTTAATTTTTTTTTTTTTTTTTTTGGTGGTTCTAGAAAATCTAAACATCCATCAATATGTTGTATCACTGCGGTAATTTTTTTGTCTTCTTCTGGTACGCTAGCTTTTTTCTTTATTTTATTATTTGTTTTAATGTCAGGACCAAGTTCAAAAGCAGTTCAAGTGGACTTGGACCATTTTTGTGAGGATATGGTGTTTTGAAGCTTACTAGATCTGGACTTGCCATAATAATTGGTAAATAAATTAATCAATCAAAGGTGCAGGTAGGGTAAGTTTGGATTCCAACCTCACCATGCATTATCTAAGTGACTGCTTTGAGCCTGGTTCTCAAACTTGTTTGCCAGGTATTTAATGTTCCTTAAAGCTGCCGAGGAAAAGAATCAGTATTCCCGTTTTAGCTAGTCTAAGTTCAAATATTGTGTAGTGTCATGCGTATAGAGAGCTCCAGTTTAGTTATTCCACTTGTAAACACACATCTTCCCTGGAATGGAATCCGCTTCATATTTATGATGCTATATTAACTGGCTAACTTGTTCCTCTGAGATCAGAACTACGTACTGTTCTGCATGTTTATATTTAGTGAAGTCTTCCACCAAAATTGCTATATTTTATTCCAGCAGAGGTTTAGGATCTTATTTAAGGAAACTCTTCTGTCAATGAGTTCGCCTGCACGTTAATCAATATCTAACTTGTTCTTTCTTATATATTTATATTAACTTTTGGTCCAAATTTCATGTCATATTATGTTTTTAATGTCGTTGCAAGGACTTGTTTGACTTCAGTTCTGTATCTTACCATTGTGCAGATTGAAAGATCATTCGTCTGTGCAGATACTGGTGCATTAGTGCAGGAGCCTGCAAAACGTTTTCAATCTTACAAGAAGTGAGTAAAATGCATGTTACTTTAGGCCATCATTTTTGTTGAACATTTGCAGTTCTTGGCACTATTTGATTCTTTGATCTTCTTGGACATATAAGATTTTTCTTTTTGGAATTTTTGTCCAAATGCGTATTCCCACTATGGTACATGATTATTTGAAGTCGATGAATTCCTGATATTTAAACATAATCTTCGCATGGAAATTATAATTGGACATGCTTTCTGCTCCAAATTTTTTTATCCACTATATGCATATAATTGCTTTATCAGTCCTTTTTCTGTCTCTACTTGGTTGTACAAGTAAATAAAAGAAACAAAACCCGTAGAGAGAGTCATTAAATTATTTCACTTTGCTGTTATTATCTGATGTCAGCTACAGTTGATGATCCTACTTATGTTATCAATTTGGAGAATTTGATTAGCTTCTATCTTGTGGACTCTACCGATTTCCTGCTGTTTTTAGATGGTATGTTAATTTGGCATTTCAATGCTACTGGCACCATGTAAGCATACTGAAAATGCTCTTTTTTATCACTAGATGCACTTAGGGGCTAATTATGATATATTAAAAGTTGTAGGACAGTTGGACCAAACTATTTGGTAGATACTAGAGAATATTGGTTTGCATTTTCTTGATTGAATACCTCCCACTGGCTCTTCATATTGTTTGTTAAAGAATTCCTTGGAAAAAGCTTTATATTTTTGTGTGTGTTTGTCTTCAGGCTTCGATGCCAACTATCTAGAATTTTTTCCTTATATTCAAAAGGAATTGTTGTCTAACTCATTTTATTTCATTGTTTAGTATTAATAAGTTCTGTCATAATCGCATAGAAGTTAATTTAAAACATTACCTAGGAAGTACGGACATTCTCTGGACACCAACAAGCAATCGATACGTCTCAGACAAGTGGTTAAGTGTGCCCCTATTTTCGTCAATTTTTTTAGCTGTGGACACGCTGGGGACATGTTTAGGACACTTAGCCAGTTTTTTATTCCTTAATTTATTACAGCACCTTTCATTGATAGCACAAAATGTTTATTGTATACTTTGCTTATTTTTTTCCTTAAGCATCCTTGAAAGGTTTACCCCTTTTCTTTTCCCTTTTTTGGGTTGGAATTATGGATGGTTGATAAATTGTATTCGCCTTTTTATATTATGATTTATTTATGATAGAACTACATTTTTGTTTAAAGAATGTGTTGATTTATTTTTTTATTTTAATAGAAAGTAATTATTATTTGAAGGATACTACGGCAATCAAGGTATAAAGTACATGTTTTTATTTTTTTAATTCTAATTAGCGTTTTCTTTCATTTTTACTACCTTTGAATAAATATTTATATATTTGACATAAAAAATATATAAAAAAATGCTTTTATTTTATTTTTTCATGTCTGATTTATTATGGCCTGCATGCTTAAGTCATTCTGATCAGGTACTTGGCCTATCATGATGAATCTTCTTGTAGATTGGCATATCAAACTTCTATTGTCTACGACTTGTATATTGACTGCCGATTTTGATATTATAAATTAAATATTCAGCTGACTTCGTCCGATCATGTTACAGTGAAAATATCAAGTTTTCAGCTGATGAGCTTTCAGAAATCAAGAGAGTTTCAACTGGACACCTTCGTCTTCTAGGCTTCAAGCCATTGACATGTTTAAAGGACTACCACAACCTGAGGCCTTCAACCTTTGTTTTTCCCAGTGATGAGGTTCTTCTATTCTTAGCCTTCCTGCTGCTTGTTTTGATTTGCTTCTAAAGATCCCTGTTCTGGCTGTAATTCCTGTGTGAGGCTATTGATAGCCAGACTGGTTTCAGGTTGTGCAATAATTTGATGCCTGTGACTGTTGGGACTCTTTTATGAAAGTTAAGCCTTCACTCTTTTATGGACCATGGCTTAGTTTAGTTTAATCGTTTTATGTAGAAGACGCATCATAAGGTGATAAAAATAAATGTGACTGACTTAACGATATGAATGATTGTGATGAGAGAATTTTATATTATTGTCATTATAATAGCAATAATAATACACAGCAACTGCATCTGCGACTCTTCTACATTACATGTGGCGGCCTCCTATTTTCATGGGAGTGAAACCTACAATATATGATCTGTTAGAGAGGTGACTTCTGAGGATTTTTTTTTTTTTACAAATTGAAACCTAGATAATTCTGCAAATTAAAATGTCAAATTGTATGCTTTAATTTTCCAGATTGAGTGTCTCATAATTTGGATAGACAGAAATCAGCATTAGCTTTCTTTAAATGTTTAGACTTCAGATTGAATAAATGCATTGATTCTAGTCCTTATTTTTATTTATTTATTTTTTTGGGTACCAAATGCTTTCGTCAAATGAACTGGTTCAGTTTTTTATTGAATTAATGAGAAGAATTGAACCTGCTATATATTTGTGTGGAATATCATATTTTGTACAAAAATATTATTTACTGCAGGAAGTGATTGGAAGCACTTGTATGTTCATTGCTCTCCACAGATCCATGTTACGGCTCAAGCGGTTAGTAGTTGATTACAGAACTTCAACAATAGTCTGGGCTTATTTACCCATTGTACTTTATAATTTAGATCTGTTTAGTAATTTATTTATCAATAGTCTGGGCTTATTTACCCATTGTACTTTATAATTTAGATCTGTTTAGTTATTTATTTATGTCTTCTATGTCATGTGTTTACGATTATTTATATAAAATGAGAGAAAATGATAAAATGCCCTTGTTGCACTTCTTTTTACTTCTTGTTCGCCTTTCCCCTCCAGTTTTGCAGTTGCATTTTTTGGGAGTTCTACTCGTCCTCAGTTGGTTGCCCTTGTTGCACAGGTAAGATGTCATCTTCTAATGCATATTAGGGGTTTATTTTCATTCTCGTGCATACGTCTGTAAACATTTAGTTGGAAGTGTGTATTTTAATGTTAACATTTTGCTGGAGTGCTTTTATATCGTGAATTCCATACTTGCGTCCACTTTATATCTGGAACAGCATCTTTAGTAATTGAACTTCAAAGGTATGCTTGTACAAATATTAAATTCCTGTCTTGTTTATTAACTTCAAAGGCGTGCTTGTAGCTTGTAGCAAATATTGAATTCCTGTGTTGTTTATTACATCTTATTACTGTTGTTTCATTGTTCATGGGTAAATTTTACTTCAAGTTTGTCCTTTTCATACTAGCTTTCATCTGAAGTGGTACTGTCCTTCCATTTTTTATGCAAACCTATGGAAATGACAAGTCCATTTCGTTGATATAATAATGTTGAATTTTTTTATCACGCAATAGGCACTATATACAAAGTGAATGTGGTGAGTGTTACTTACAGAGAGTTACTGATTGACTTTTTCACTTTTTCCTGAACACATGCTCTTAGCCTCTTGATTAAAAATTTAATTGTAGAGAGAAGGGAGAAACCTAAATCTCCTAATCTCTTTCTTATAACTTTCTTTATATGGACTTTTCCTGAATTATGCATCTGCTAATCGTTTTACTTATCATCATCGGTTTTAGTGGGTTTCCCAATTCTGGCACCTTAATCCTACTAGAGGACAACCCTTGTGCATGAGGTTCTTACATTGCGGGGTTTCAAGGGGGTTCAGATGCATGCATCCTTAATTCTACCTATCTTCTAAAATTGCAGGAGGAGATAATCATTGCTGGTGGTCAGGTCGAGCCACCTGGAATGCACATGATATATCTTCCATATTCTGATGACATTAGACAAATTGAAGAGGCAAGATAATTTACATTCTGGGCTAAATAAATTTCATTCTGCTTTTGGCACTACAGCTTTTGGTGTTTATCTTGCAGCTCCATTCAGATACAAAGAGTGGGATTCCTCGAGCAACTGATGAGCAACTTAATAAAGCTACTGCTTTATTGAAACGTATGGACTTAAAAGATTTTTCAGTGTGCCAATTTGCTAATCCTGGTAAATTTTCATACTCTACCTGGTTAGTTCTGTAACTTGAGAATCTCTTATCTCTAGTGTATGATTCCATTTCTCTATACAGTTCAGATTTCCTTGATTTTTGGAAAGCATTTTGTTCCAGCCACGAACTTTTGTCTTTCATGGTTAACAATTATATTTGTGGTTTCCCAGTATTGCAACGATATTCGTGCTAATCAGTGGCAATGTCCAAGATATTGAATTTTTTTACAAAATATCGTGGTTCTTAACTCCTATTTTCATTATTTGGGGAGCCTAAAGATATCTGATCTAATGGTGGAAAATCTATGATTCTGATATTTATTTTCCTTTCGGATAAGTTGTGCATGGTGTTATGATTGTTTTTATGTTTTAAGTTGTGTATATAATTTGAAAATTTATATGTGGGACATGAATTAAAGAAATTATGGGAGTTGTTATTTTACTATCAAAATAAAATAAAAAAACTTCTGAAATTGGATTTTGTCAAACAAAATTATTGTTGTTTCATTTGTCTTACGAGGCCCGGTGTTTTAATATGTAGAGCATTTTTCATTTCTCTTGTGTTGTATGTCAACAAAAGGAGATTGCATTCCTCTAGTACAAACTGCAAAACTGTGTAATTTTAAGAAGAGATTCTCTTCAGTGTGTTGATAATAACTTCTTGCAGCCTTGCAGAGGCACTATGCAATGCTGCAGGCTCTAGCATTGGAGGAAGACGAGATGCCAGAAATTAAAGATGAAACTATTCCTGATGAGGAAGGCATGAATAGGTAATATGGCATTAACAATGTTAAAGTTTATTCTTATTCATCCCCATCTCATTTTGTGCATTTAATTTTTATCTCGACAAAACTTCATTTTTTTATGTATGTCAACAAGAAACACTCCTGCTGCTTACTTATGACAGACCTGGAGTTGTTAATGCATTGGAAGAATTTAAGCATTGTGTCTACGGAGAAACCTATGATGATGGGAACGAGTTTGACACCAATCGGAAGGTAAGTGAGGCTTCCAAAAAAAGGAAAGCAATCGCTGAAAATGCAGCTAAGGAGTCTGAAAACTATGACTGGCCCAACCTGGCAGACAGTGGAAAGGTAACAGAAATTTCCTTATTTTTTGTGTCTTGCGCTCATGGTTATAAAATTTGGCTATACTTGGAGATCTATCTCATTGTATTGAATGTCAGTCAATAATGCCTAATTCAAATTGAGGTTCTAATTGCTTTATTTTCTGGGAATATGGCCTTTTATATCTATCCCCGTTATTCAACGGACTTGGGGGGGGGGGGAGGAGAGAAAGCTGTTCTCCTTTTTAGATTTTGTGGATGTTTTGGAGTTTTAACACGACCTTTGGGTCTCTTTTGCATCTTCTTGATGCTTTTTGTTAAATTTTTGATTACTTATCAAAAATTTAAAGATTGAGCACCATCTCTGTGTTTCTTTCATTATTTGAAGAATTACTGAGATCTCTTTTCAAAAAAGGAAAAGAAAGGATAACTAAATTGTACACATTAGTATCTTTTACAGAGTAGACTAGGTCCCAAGTACTAACCTACCCTCCAGGTAGTTTTCATAGAGAAGCTGTTTAAGGCAATAGGCTTGAACCTCTATTTTCTCGGGCTAGGCAACTCAAGCTTCTATTGTTACGCGTAGCAGGGCCCCTAAAAGAAAGAACCTGATAAATTTAGAAGGGAAAAAGTTCTAAACATATAGAAAACGTAGGATGATAGGTAAGGTAAATTTATGGCCATTGCATGCCACTCTTCTGTGATCTTCTTAATCCTGTTAACCCGTAGCAAATAAGTTGGAATAAATATGAGGGTTCAGTGTGCCCAATTGAATAATTTTGATTTCAGGTCAAGCGATTGCCCGACCTTTCAGATTATAAAATTCATAACCTTCGTTTGGTTCTAACTTGAGAGGATGTAAATTTATGTGTTCTTATCTTTTAACTTGGGGAAAATGTATTAATACTTAAACTGAAAACAGTGTAATGGTGCTCACCAATATATAATGATTTTTTAATTTTAGCAGTTGCCTGAATTTTCAGAAGTTAAAATAATAGCACTCTTTGGTTGTATATTTTACAGTTAAAAGATTTGACAGTCGCGGAGTTGAAGTACTATCTGGCAGCACACAACCTTCCCATGGCTGGGAGAAAGGAAGCTTTGATCAATAGGATTTTAGTTCATATGGGCAAGTAAGATACTGGTATGAAAATCTTTTTGCTAGAAGAAAATTCTCATCATCTCTCTTCTTCATCATTTTTCTTTTACCAGTGATATATGAAGAGATCCATATAGCCTCGTTATCTGTATGTATCTCCAGCGAAAGGTCTTCTAAGGTGGATATATTTATGCATATAGGGCCAGCAATTACTTGACACATGCAAGGTTGTTTTGGACGATATTATGTAAATTTGTTGGCATCAATCAGATTTAAAAGTTTTGCATTTACTGTTCTTGGTTTCTTTTTGTACTTGGGTTAATCATATTGGCACCCCTTGACACAAATGCCCTTCGAATATCATACGATGAATTACACTAACACCCCTTGAATTATGATTAATTTGATATTTTTTTAATTGAAAATTGTTGCATTTACCTCCTTTATTTTCTATGATAGATGTATTTACTATTTTGGTTAAATATATATTAAAAAAGAGAAAAAAAAAGAATTATGAAAATTATGAGTAATATAATTAACTTGGACATATCCTTGACCAAAAAAGTTTAATACCAAAAAAACTTTGTTATAAAAAGATTATTATAATAATTAAAATGCTCATTTTTTTAAGATAGCGAATTTATAACCAAAAAAAACTCTAACATCTTGGTTTATTTTTGTCTTATGGAGAGTTTATAGAACTTTTGTTTCGGATAATGATAATGTCAGAGCAAAAATTTTAATTGTAGAGTTTATTTAATTTGTTTAATTGTATTATTGACAAAATTATTGTTTATCTCGCCTACCTTTTAATCTCTCTTATCATTAATATTTTTTTGAAAAATTCATCTCTCTTCAAAACTAAAAAAAAAAGAATTCTATAGTTGAATAATAAATTTCTCGTTTTAATATAAATACTATTAACATATTATTAAATCATATAAATATAATATATAATATTTTATATAATACATTTAAACATTTTTTATCACTATAAAACTTTTTTTTTTATAGATTAAAGAATTTTTAATGCAACTGTTTAAATAAAAAATTTATGCTACTAAAAATTTAAATGTCTTTAATTATGATTATAACAATTTAGAATAAAAGTTAAGAAAACAATTTTTGTAAAAAATATTATTACTATTATATTGTTTACATTGAACTATTTTGTAATCTATTTAAAGAATATAATCTATTCTAGACATATTTTATAGTTTAATAAAATATGAAAAATAATAACTATATATAGTTGTTATTTTTCAAATTTTATTTGTCTAAAAAATTATTACTCTCAATATATTATAAGTTAAAACTCAATTTTTATATTTAATTTTTCAATTTTGGTGTGCGTAATATATAATAGGACTACTCTTGAATATACACGTAAAAAAAATCTCAAAAATTAAATAATATTAAAAACGTTTAAAGAGAAGGCTTGCTGCATATTTAAAATAGTGAATACATACATATATATTCAAGTTTATTACATATTTTATAATTTAAGTTTAATTTTATATTATTCAGAATGGGTCTAATAATTTTTTCGAATTTAATGTTATAAAAACATCAAAATGTAAATTTATTATTCATATTACAAAAATTTTGAATATATAAAAGTAAAATTAAGTATATAACACACAAATATTAAATAATAAATATTTTCTTATTTGTTAAGTTATTAATTGATTATTTCAATTTTTTTAGCTAATTTTGATTATTTCAATTGTGAATGGGATAAATAGTAAAAAAAATAATTTATTAATTGAATATATTTTTTATTTAAGAATTAGTACATGAGTTGAATGAGTCTTTTTAAAAGAGAGAGATGGATCTAATTTTAAAGTTTATAATGATAATAAATGTTTAAAATATTACAAATGATATTTTTATAATTTCATGGTAATTTAATGATTTTTATATTAGAATGAGAAATTTACTATTCAATTATGTGTAGTTTTTTTTTTTTTTTGGGGGAGAGATGAATTTTGGAGAGAGAAATGAGTTTTGAAAGAGATGTTAATGAATAAATAATAATGAGAGAAATTAAAAAAAGAATTTAAGTTACGTAGAATAGGAAATAAAAGTAATTTTATCAATGACACAAATAATACATTAAATAAACTCTTAACAATAAAATTTTTGTTCTATCACCATCATACCCTTCTTTTATTATCTTAAGTAAATAAGAATATACTTATGATATTTGAAAGTTCTTTTATTAAAATATATTAAATTATAATATTGATGTAAAACAAAACATGACTAATATTAAATCTTAGTTGAAAGGGTGGTGGTGTACAATGCACTTCATCCTTTTTTAATTAACACAACGTTGAAATTAAAATATCATACTAAAGATATTACGTGGATAAAATTCACATTGTTTAGTTGAAAGGGATTAAGTTCTGCGGGACTGTAGTTGTCTTGCAGCTTCAGATTGACCATATCCTGTGTAATCTAATTAAGATAGAAATCTGTGTTACTTGCACACCCATATATTAAAACTTCTTAAAAGGGGCTCTTTTAATCGCCTCGAGAAAGTTATTCATGGTCTCATTTCTCCATTTCGTAATATGTGCTATTAATCACATTATCAGACACCTTTTCAGCAGCTTTCAAAAACTGTTATTTGTAATAAAATAAATAAATAAATAAGAATAAAAAATTGAATTGCCAAAGATGAACCAGCAAACTACTCTATTCCAACAAGAAGTTTCAATCCCATGGATGCATGTAAAAATCAATAGAGGAATAGAATGAATGAAGCC
This sequence comes from Sideroxylon spinosum, assembly GCA_003260245.2. Taxonomy (NCBI): domain Eukaryota; kingdom Viridiplantae; phylum Streptophyta; class Magnoliopsida; order Ericales; family Sapotaceae; genus Sideroxylon; species Sideroxylon spinosum. The sequence goes on along the minus strand of QLOD02000013.1, from coordinate 26,578,216 downwards.
AGTCTTTAAACATTTAAAGGGAAAAAAAAAAAAAAAAAGGATCAAATGCTCCCCATTAATCCACATTTAAAGAATGAAGAGTTGTACAGCAAGACTCCTCGCC
>QLOD02000013.1:26560817-26578013 GCA_003260245.2 Sideroxylon spinosum | reverse complement strand
GAGTTGTACAGCAAGACTCCTCGCCATGACCAAAACCCTCCCAACCTCAAGCTAAAACAATGATCCAATAAATGTGTATACATATCCTAGACCATTAACTGATAACCAAAAAATAAAAAATATTTGTTTATCACCTCCCTCCCCCAGGAAAAAAAAAAAAAATATCAAGAGCGTTTTCACTGCATGTGATACCCAAGGGGGATGAAACAACAAACACATTGCGTGGACTTTGTGTATGCATGAGTATGAAACCCTCCCCATCTAAACCAGATACATGGGTTTCTAACCTGAATTGAAATTTTTGATTGGTATAAAAATCGAACCTGCAACTACAGGACACATTGACAACGAACAAAGATCTAAAAGAGAGAGCCATCTTCTTCTGTAGAAGAGCCAACTCACCAGACACTGACACCCACTCCGAAGGAGCAGCAGAATTCCCTACTCCACGTTTTTCTCGTCTTTAGGAATTGAGAAGACTGATGGGGGTTCACTGACCTCCACTACCAGTGAACCAACCAAAAACTCCATACAGACTCCGGCAACAACTCTTGGTATCCCTGCCCGTTAGTAATGAATAGCATGACCAAAACAACTGGGTGACCGAAGCAAAATTAGAGCCACGAACATTGTTTCCACCGATAATATCACGAGGCACCAGCAGCAGATGCAGATGCAGAAGCCTTCTCCAATTTTTCCTTCTCAATCTCTGCCCTTCTCTGTTCAGCATGCTGTGCAACAACATTTGCCAGTGCCTGATATTGGAATTCAAGCGACTCTATGAGCTTCTGTAACCTCACTGGATCTGATGCTTGCAAAGCTTGATTCAGAGATTGAAGAAAAATATCACAAAAAAAAAAAAAAGAGTTTAATGTCAGCCAAACACCACCCCAATAAGAATTCCCGATATGAAAATAGGACCAAGCAGCAGAAATGTGCACTTTACTTTTGATGGTATCCACAAAGAAAACAAAGGGGTCAATTTCATCAATGGGTGATTGCAATTCTTCATCATCGCTGAAGTCATCATCTGAGTCGTCTTCGTCGTCGTCATTTGGACGGAAAGCCTTTGCCTGCAACCCAAAATGTCGAAGTATGATCATTCACATGAGATGAATGATAAATGTCAGGGTGGACAAGCACAAAAAATGTTTGGACATCAGGAAACGAAATCAAGTCTACTTCTTTTCATGTGAGGAGTAAAATTCAAGTGAACTAGCATAGTATCTAGTCAAAGTTCATAGATGTTTCCAACGCTCAAAGGTGGCCCATACCAGCACTTGCTGTTTCTGTTTGCTAAGTTCCATTTCACTTTTTATATTTTTCTTTCGTCCTCAGATCGCAAAAACATACTTCTGCTTGGACAGACGCAGGCACTACATAACTAATTTCATTCTTATGCTTCCTCCACGCCCCATGTCTTCCTTCTCCCCTCACCCAGCGCACAAGAGATCAAACAGAGAGTGAATGTTACAATATCTACAAAAAAAAGGGTCTTCCTTTCAACAAACCTCAGGTTCAACTTTCCCATTTTGGATTTTTATTTGGACCAAACCAGACCCGAGCACTGTCAACAACCCAGACCAAAGACAGTTTCCACATCACTACCTTCATGGCTGAATTTATAGATTTTATGGATTTTTTTTTTATATTTTTTGTTATTTGCTACAACAATGAATTAACAACCATGCACTAGAAGATGTCCATAATATGATAGCATAAATAAAGTTAATATCAAGAAGAATTTCATTTTTTTTTCCTTTCACCATTAGTTTCCTTAAATTTATAGCATGCTGAATATGATTGTAGTTGGCTGAAATTAAAATAAACTGATCAAATACTTGTGCAGCTAATTTTTGAAGTCTTATTCTGTCAGCTTCATCCCCATCCTCAGCATCAACTCCCATGTCCTTATCAGACCCGTTGCCATCGTCATCCTCATCATCAGATTGCAAACCACCCATATCATCATCATCTTCAACCTCTTCTTCTTTAGCAGCGTCTGTCCAAGTTGGATAAAATAATATTATAAACAATTAGAAGAATAACAGCAACACCACCACCTCAGACACTGCTTGCAAGTAACATTAACATTAAGCATAAAGCATAAATACTCAGTCTAGACTAATTAGAAAATATTGAATGAAATATGCGACGAGAGGGCAGGGTGTAAACAAGCACAACCACTCTCTAAGTTGTGTGTGTAGGTGGTGAAGCAACCTGCTACTTGTTCCTTGTAGGCAATAAGGAGATCAAGGGTAGCCCTGAAAACACGTCCTAAAGCCATTGCTGGCAATTGATCTGCTGGAAGAGCAATCAATGATGTCAACCCCAAGCAGCAAACTTTCTTATCATGTTCTCTGCAACACCATGATGAAATGCATGATTATAGATTTAGAGGGGGCAACATACTAATTTCAATCAAACTTCCATAATTATAATCACAAATAAGGAAGGAAACCAAATGGTTAGAAGGGAACATTGCCCAACCATAACCCCTTCCCCCTGCCACAGAGAGTTGGTACCCGCCCCCTTCTTTTCTTTCGGTTGGGGAGAAGGGGGGTTATGGATTGTTTGGAGAACAAGGATGAACAATGAAAAATCACCTTTTAAAATTAGCCCGCACCCCACTCTTCTTAGTTTGTTGCAACAACTGGAACCAAAGGTTAAAGATTTCCATAGCAACATTCATATTTTGCAAAATGTTGAGAGTCAAAAATGCATTGTAGTAAAGAGCATCTGCAACCTGCAAAATAAATTTGTTCTCCGTATCATAAATTATACAACTCAAGGGAATATGCAGAGCACAGTTAGGTCTCCAAAACATATAAATGAAACCACACTAAAGAGGAAAATAGACACCAATGACCAAACACTGATCAATAATGTGAGCACAAAAGCAACTTCTTTGCATAAATATGCTTCAATCTGACATATAATGCCCGGAATTACGAATTCACCACATCAAATGTAGTAGATTATCATGTAACTCAAAAAAACATCAACCAATTTACCCACTGCTATTTACTGAAAAGAGGGGTTTTAGCCCAGAACAAGAACTCTAAATGATTTTCTTTACACTCCACCCAGTGGGTAAAACCAATCTGATGGCGGTTTTAAACCCCTTGCGTCATACAGCCACTGAAATTTGATCAGCGAGCTTTGGTTTGTTATATAGGAGCTGTACCCTACCACTATAGGGATTAATTGCATCACAACCACCTCTCCACTACAACGTTCCTTGAACACAACCATCAATTCAAGCAGAATAATAAACAAATAGCTAGGAAAAATTAAAAAATCAATCACAGCATCAGAGTTCACAAGAAAAATCAACATCCGAGGACTGCCTTTTGTTTTGAGAGGAAGCAATCTACAACAGCTTACCACTTGCATCAAAAGGCATTTCAAGGATGATTTCTCAGTTCGACGCAACCGCTCAACAGTGATCCTGAGATATGGTTCAACCCATTGGTCCACCTGTCCTCTGCAGTTCTGAAACACTACTTCTATTAGCTTAGGAGCAGGTTCAATGTCACCATCCTCGAAATTTCTATTTCCCATGATCTGCATGAAAGGTTTGTATATATATATATATATACAAACGACAAATTTTAAACAAGAGAGCGAACAACTAGAAATCACAGAAAGGGGGAAAAAAAAAAAAAGCAAGTTATCAACAATCAATTAAAATAGACAAATATATACACATCCTAGATGTGTGTACTGTGCTGATAATTTAGCAGCTACTAGTCAATGTATAGTTTTGATAAAAATTTGACTCACAGATGAAATAATGTTCCAAAGACTTTTCGGGTAGTCTGGATCCTTGCATGTCAGAAAATGTGCAGTGCTTCTAGATATATAGTTGTCCAATGGAACCAAGATATCTACAAAAATATACAAATCCACAAGAGCCAAATAAATAAAAGGAGAAACATGTTGAAACTGCTTCTATAATATACACATATTGAAAGACACTAAGAAACCTGGGACACTGAAATGACACAATAACAGAGCAGATTCAAAAACTCAGGAAATACGACAGCTAGAACAATTTCTACGTTCTACATACTAGAAAATTACCATGCATGTAAATCTCTATATACAAACAAATTAGAAGTGAAGTTTTCATATATTTCAATTGAAAAAGTCCAAAAGAGGAGGGATTAATAGGTTTCAATATATATTACATTTACTTCTTCATTGCAATATGTTTCATATGTGTAAGTAATGAAAGTGTCCCCCCCCCCCCCAAGTGTACAAAGTACATCCGATTCTTAAATATAGACATACAATGCAACATGTATAGACAGTGACCAACACAATGCAGCGCAGCTTCATAGAAGACTCTGTACTTCAACTATATGAAAAATTACCAAAACACAGTATCCAACCTATCAAAAATTGTCAATAGCTCCTACATATCAAAAGAGCAGGAGGGATTAATTTATTCAAAAAATTAATAAATATAAAGAGAGAGGGAGGGAGTAGCAGCACAAGGCAGAGCCACAAGGAATTTATAGGAATTAACCTTGTTAAGCCACTGATTATCTAAAAAACTTAACCTATTAGGGAAGGGCTAGAAAAAGTACATCAAGCTCACATTCAACCCAAAAATCATGATTTTGCTGCTATCAGAAAGCAGACTACGAAATATATATATCTATATAGAAGTTGAATTGCAGTGTTAATCTAAGTGCATACAGTTTTGAGTTCCCAAAAAAAAATCACGATTTTAATTGTCACATACAATTACAAACTCACAAGCTCTCTGTGAATGCCAGTTAAGGTGGAGAAAATACAGCTGCACAAGGGTATAGCAATGTAACCAAATGAATACCGTGTAAAACTAAGAAAAGCAACTTTAATGCCATTATTTAAAGGAAATACTTCCTTAAGATAATAAGAGAGGTTCAAACGAAAAAAATATAAGTTATATGAGGGAAAAAATACAAAGGTAAAACCATATATTTCACAGATAATAGAACATACTGCTGGGCCACCCAACATGGAGAACTTTCCCCAAAAAAGTGGCAAGTTGATTTTAAAAACTTTTGAATCCATGATTTCTCTTTTATTCATTTTGTGAACCGACAGCTCCACAACCCTAAGTTGCCACTGTTCAAGCCATAGAGATACAACTCACTCTCGGGTTCACTGATCAAAGAGATTTTATGTGTCATCAAGCTAATACTGAAGGGAGATGCATTTCTTCAGACTTCTAAACATTGTAGCTATAATGTATTACAACTTAATCAAACACCAAAGAAAATGCAACTACACAGTAAAGTAAAACAAACATATTTTAACTACCAAGAAGAATGAACAATGGCAAAATCACCACATAAAACATATTTGACAAGATCAATTGATGCATCTAGCTACTATTTCTAAGACATCACTGACTTGTATCATCAGGAAATACCTCATACTGACATCACAACCTCTGCAAAAGTTAGCTAATCAATTGGCAAAATAATTTTAATGTAAGTTGAGACAAAATGATATAATGCACATAAACATACTTGGAAAGAAATCAATAGCCCAATCAGCTAATGCTTCCATCATCAATGGCCACAAACTCCACATATCCAGGGATATCATAGGTGAAAAAAATGTCATATATGATACAATTTCCAAAACTTCCTCAAAGACCTCTGCAAAAGGATCACACATTAGTGATATAGGAATGCGCACCCAAATAATGTAAACATATATATGAATTCTTTTATGAATAAAAAAACATGACTAGGATAAAAGAAACAATGAAATCTCTTATCCACAGAGTGCAAGGTCATGCATTTAGAGGGAGAACCGAAACTGGAAATCAATAAATATAGAAGAACCCCATGCATCAAGAGAGTCATACTGAAGAAAGAATATGCAAATACTTCCTCACCACCCGGACAACACATATGAATTGCTTGATTTAATTTTACAATTTCTTTTATCATTTCAGACAAAGATGGAACAATCTCAAGGCAGGATAAATAAACAGAAAAACTCTGACAAAATCTTAAGATATTTTATATTAATCAGTAAAAACATTATATAACTTATTACAAAAGAATGAAGGCATACACAACACAGAATTGAAACCAACAATGTGGCAAAATAGGACACTTCAATGAACCTACCCCAAGAATTTGACATACGCGGCACTCAGCTAGGGCCTTCACTTTTTGTCAGCATAAATCTTAGCAAAAATGCATATTGGGGTTTGGGGATGCCATCTAGAAACGCAGAATTTTTAAATTTTGTTGTTTAATTTAGAGGCTTTAGCCCAGGCTAGTACAACAGCAAGACTTTCAAACTTGAAAGGGGATACACTGCTTAACTGGAAATTTGGCAGAATCTATGACTTCTAAGTTTTATAATGATAGGACCCGACTCATAGATGGCACTGTTGCAGGATTAGAATTAAGAGAATGGCTTGACACCCAAATAGGGTTGTCCATGCTTTCTAGAATTATATACAAAACAGGAATAGGAAACAACACAATACTGTACAAACTAGGAAAGGATCCTAACAGGCACAAAACCTTTACTCTGTAGATGGTACTTTAGTCAAAGACAACTAAAAAATTTGACATTTCTTGACCAGCTTGCAAGTAAGAACTTGCACAGTATTAGCTAAATGAAATATTATTTCCTTGGTGGTGATGAAGGACAAACTTGCACATCGCGGAAGTAATTTTATCATCACTCATATTAATGAATGGAACAAACAGACTAGTGACATCCAATTTATTTGTAACCAAAGAAAAGTTATTTCATTATTTTACCCTGCTTCTGACCTAGCAAAGTTAAAGCATCTGCAAGCTTGATAATTATGCACCCTTTGTCACACTAAAAGAGACTCACTCTATCCAATTATTTCAGTAGTATATAACTAGGTCCTTTTTCTTTTTCCGTTTGAACATCCCACTATTGAAATATTTCATGCTTGCTTCAGGTCTAAGACGTAAGGTTGAAATTACTAACTAGTTCACTAAACATGGAAAAGTGGTCATCTTATCCACTCTAGCTGCAATATTTGGAGCCCCCCTCCCACTGAATCATTATTCAGATAATAACTAGTTTGATACAGTTTTGTGGCCATCATCGTAAGCATTTACATCATACCAAGTTTTCAAAATTGTGATAAACAACTGGATACAGTCCAAAAGAAAGATAATGGGAAAAGAAAAATGAAAAATTATATAATCCATATGAATCCTGTGATATACAATATCAACTCAACTCGAAACTATAATTATCAGCAATATAACAAACAAGCTGAAACTGCCATAAATACCTTGTCCATCAGTAGTCAACATCCTACGCATTATCGGAAGCAAGGTTGGCTCAATGTGGACAAAAAGGTGAGGAAGTCTGCTCACTGATTCAAGGATTGTGCTTATAGCACGTAAACAACCAACTGCTGCCAAAGCACCAGGGTCGTCAGCTTCATCGTCAGTTTCTGTGCTGTTCATAGACTTCCAAAATGCAGCAGCCTATAAAGAAAAATAGAAGTTACAGAGAAAAAAGGTAGAAATGCAGCATAACTCTCTCAAAAACTAATGAAGAGAGTACTACCAGATTCTGGCATAATCCAAGAGCATATGGTGCCATCTCCTCTCCAAATTTGTCCACAATAGTCTCGAGAGTAGAAACAAGATCCTCATTTTCAACTTCATTCATAAGCTTAAAAAACTCTGAAATAAGAAGTAAAAATTCATTGGAGGAGTACAGTCAAGTGTTGTTGATATTCTCAGCATAGTTCCATAAATCACATACCATCAAGTAGCTGTGGAAGAATGGATCGAATTTCACTCAAATCTGTCCAACAAATAAGATGATACATTTTATGAAAGCATCAACATTTGAAATCAAAACATCTTTTCGTTTTATTATTTTTGTCTGCATGTGTGTGGTGTGTGTGTGTGTATATATATATATATATATATTTTTTTTTTTTTTTGGTGGGGGTAAGTTAAAGAAACAGTAATATGAACCTTTGCAAGCTTCAACATATGAACGCAATGCAAAGACTGAATCAACACGAACTGGAAGTTCTGGGTCGCGCATCCCCGCAACAACGCTATGCAATGCTTTGCGAAAATTGTTTGGGTCTGAAAAGTTGATGTGAGCATATTGTCCTGCAACCCAAGCTGCCTAACAATCCAGAAAAATACACACTTAGCAGATGATAAGCTAAAAAATCACAAAGAATACACCAAAATGATAATTTCTGAGATAAGCCGTGTAAGTTTGATAGATAAAGAATGGCCAGGTTGGTCAAGGGAGAAATCATATTCCACCACCAAATCTACCCAAAAGAATATAGTCAATACAATACTCACGGAGGTTATCAGAAAAACATGCAATGTAGCAGTCTACTTTTCCAAAGTGAGTACAATAATATTTTCCTTGTGACTACAGACAACACAAGCCCTGCATCACTGTTGATCAGGCAACATATTGAACTATTTAAACTAATTTGATAAGCTCCATCAGTGGATGGTATTTCTAGACTTAGCTACAAATGACAGAATAAACAGTACACAATTAAATGTTATCCGTTATTCTGTTTATGGCATACAGAAAATAACCAGTCAAACTTGCACTATTCTTTCTGCAAATGGAATTCAATTGAAGACAAAGGAATCATGACAGATTTTTTAATGTAACATTTGGTTTACTTAGGAAAAAACCTATAAAATGGGGCCAAAAAAAGCAACAAAACCGACCTATAACACATTCGTAATAATATTTCATCATAATAAAAAAAATAACAAAGCCACAAAATTTCATAATAAGAGGAAAAGAAGAAACAAGTATAAAAGAGCAACACACCTTGGCTCTGAGATGCCCTACTGGACTTCTGAACTCAGGGAAAACATGTTGAACTAACATACGCTCAAGTTCAGACTTGTAAGGTTCATTTTGTCTCAATCTATCGCATAGTGCCCCAATAGCCAGTAGAGCACCGTCTTTTTGGCGATAGGGTTTATATTCCAATGACGCCTCGTCATATCTGAATTAGAAGAAAGACATGAAAAGATGAGCTTATTATTTGCATTCAAATGCATCACATTACCAAAGACAGCATACAAATATACAGAAAACAGATGAAGTACCTCTTAAAGATCTCCACAATGAATAATATAAACTTTTGAAGGTTCTCTTTCCCACGCTTTCTTACCAACTCACAGACAAAATCCATTGCAGCTGTCCTAGGACTATACAGATCTTCAATTATATCTGCAGCAAAGAAAGAAATGTGATCACACAAAAAAAAAAGCAAACAATGGGATTTTAGGTGACAAAATTTGATTCTCATGTGACTCACCATACCCCTTCCTCACATATTCATGAGGATCTTCATCCCACAGCTTTTGATCATTATCATTAAAGCACATGAGTGGAAAAATTATCTCAAAAAGAACAATATCAAGTCTTGGTTGCAGCTGATTGTACATACTGATCTTCGAAATACTGGATATAGATTAAAAACTTGTAAGGAGGGACAATCACAATGATTTACACCAATATGTGACTCGTGCAAAAAGCATACACAAAAATTATGACGTGAAACTATGGACAATTCCTAGAGGAGGAGAAGAAAGTTTTGTCCGCCTACAATACCGAGAACATACTTCGCATGTCACGAAAGACGTTTTAAGGGGATAAGAGGACATAAGCAACCCAGTTAGAAAAAGTAGGTAATAGGTCTAGGAAAACAAGGTCTACAAATTACCTAGGCCGAGCAAAAAACATACAGGGAAATTACAACTCCAGTATGCTGAAAAAGCACAAAATACATGGAAATTGCATCTCCATGTCCCTTAAGAGGCCCTAACTTCACTAGTTGCAACTCCAATGGGCATAAAAACAATGTTCAAAATGTTCTAAGTAACCGTAGCGGCCATTATAGGCATAGTGGTAGTGAGCAATGACAATGACACGGTTAGTGTGTAACAGATTTCGTGCAACAGTAACAAACAACAGTCCCATGCAAGAAAGTGAGATGATTTTCCGTCATAACACAAACCTGTTGCTTAGATACTGCAAAATAAGATTTGTAACTCTATCAGGCAAATAGCCCCCAATGCGAATTACATTCAACAAATTCAAATGACACTCCAAAATTTTTCCTGCATAGTTCTTCTGGAACATCTGGGCAAAATCTCTGTTTTTGGGGTTCTGAAGCTTCAGATCTCCAAATCTATGATACAACAGAAAATTGGGATAAATCAATTGTAGTTCTTTAGGCCATTTGCTGGTCAAATAAGTTGCATAGCAAAATGCTCACCGTGTGTACAGTCGGTTAAAAATGTGAACTGTCCACTTTTTTACCTTCCACCATCCCCAGATTTTCCTGAGCTCTGGATCAGCAGGTTGGCCTTCTTCTGGGACAGGCCTCTCCAGCATATTTACGAAAAGAACCATCCAAGCATTGAAGACATTTGGATCAAATAACTGCTTTGGAATCTCCAACTGAAAAGAATAGAATATGGCCAACATATGAAAATGAGCAATCAAAAAATTTTCTTAAATTGAACCATACAAGATTGAGAATCCTACTGAAAGAGTGCAGCTGGAAGAGTGAAAGAAATGCAATTTGGATGTTATTCTACTGTCACTTGTACCAAGAGAGGTAATTAATAATTATTAAAGACCAACTTCTCTGTGCTTCTCCTGAATGATTTTACAATAAAAACAAGAATGCCTTAAGGCTACATTCGACTTGGGGGGATAGATTATATGGGATACATAATGCTATGAAATAATATATAGGATTATATAAAGCAGGCGATAAATTTTTTATGTGAGACTATTTTTTTAGTATTTGGTTAGTGGGATAAGCGATGTGATTAGGCAGGAGGTATCTTGGACCTCTGGATCTTGGCAGAAAACAAATCTGAACAAAGGGGATATACAATTATTGCCATTAATTCAAACGGGAGCTGTCGCTATTTGGGAGATATACCATCGTGATCCAGAGCCCAAAAAAATCAAACACTAATTTAATGGCACTGGACAAATTATCCAATCCTCCCTCCAAATTCATCAACCAAACATGGCCTCAGAGAAGCATGATTCCTAACCTCTAAGCATTGCAGAAAAAGAAAAAACACTGCCAAACTTCAAGTCTTCAACTATGATAGTCAAATAAGTAAGGAAAAAAGAACAAATGCTTTGACAAAAAACGGCATTTATTTTCTCCCAATATGAACAGTGCACCATCCAACAAAGATAAGCACGTACATATATGGATGACCAGAATATTTTGCAGATTAACTTAATCAAATCTGCTACTTCCAATGAAGGGTTGACAATCTGGACAAGCCTGTTAAATATATTTAGCAGATGAGGAAATGTCTCCTCGACAATGAGACAAACTGGTGTCCTCTCCTCGTCTGACTTAAACCTGTAAAGAATACAGCAAGATTCTAAAATCTTTAGTAAATGATACATAAAGCACACCATAGTTTAGCAAAAAGAAAGCCACAAATCTTTACTTCAGTATATTGAATTGCCAATCACGAAGATAAGACAGAGGACAGAAGGGCTTTATTTATATACTTATTTTTAAGTATATTGATACATAAAGCCACAAATCTTTACATATGGATAAACTGCACATTAAACTTTTTAGCCCCCAATAAAACGCCCAAAGAGAAGCTACATTTATGAACAAATATATATGTTGTGCAAATACATGCATCAGAGGCACAATGATGCAAGTCAATAAACGAACCACATAACAGCAGATTATTACATTGCAATAGGTAACAGTTTAAACAAACAGATGATACGGAATATTTGGCCTAAAATAAAATAGATAGAATTAAAATTTTCCAGTTAGCTTAAAAATATAGTGGGAGGGAAAGGGGGGAACCTCCCATAATCATGAATAATAATACAAGGAGCGTTATAATGTGTGTGTGTGTGTGTGTGTGTGTGAGAGAGAGAGAGATAGAGAGAGTAAAAACAAGCAAACAATGGAGAAGGGAAGCCATCACCAATTTTCATCATTTTCACTTTAATCTTGTTTTTTAATCAGCAACAGTAAAAACTTATTAATAAAAATAAAATGTACACAAAAAGAATGATGAGATATCTCCCCAGAACAAAGAGTTAAAAAATGGGACTGTCCACGAAGGCAAACCAATTCCAGTGAGAACTGTCAAAGGATTACACTCAAATTTTGGAATAATAGATAACCAAAAGGAGATATAGAAGAACATCCCTTCCCCCTATTCCATTGAAACCTTCACTTCAGTCTTCCAATATTCTCGAGTTCCTTTCTTTCCAAACAGCCCATAGCAGATCATCACTGCTATGCTCCACAATAACTCCCCCTTTTACTTTTGCCGCATCCCCATTACTCTATTATCATCGTATCAACACAAGACAGAAGGGCTACCCAAGACATTTTAACTCTAAAAAATAACTTATTCCATGATGCTAAAGCCACGGGAAATGTAAGAAACAAATTATCCAAAGATTTGTAATCCCCTTTACAAAGAATGCACCATTTTGAAGATAATATTGAATGGCATCTTTTCTTTTGAAGAGTATCACGGATGTTGTAAGTTTTTTGGGAGCTAAGGTTCAAAAGAAAAGACACCAAAAAAATATAAAATGAAGGAAAGAGTTCAAATTTGGTCGACCTATAAAAAGGTCAAAGAGGGATTTGGATGTAAAAATCCCCAACAACACTTGACTCCAAATTCTACTGTCTCTCAATTTGAAGTTTAAGAGATGGCTTGAAGAAGTTTAGCGTGAGCTGCAAATTATGTTTTTTCTATCTCATTTAAATTTCCCAGAAAAAAAAAATTAGAAAAATCCCACCCCAATGGGATATGAACAATTTGAAACATATATGGCAATAGAGCAGCTATGATTTCTACTCAAACGAAATAGGAGAGGAAAATTGTTCTTCAAAGCAGAATCACCAAACCAGTGGCTTTCCAAGAATCGAAGTTCTGCCATTAGCCATGCTATACGAGATATGCCCCAAGAAAATTGGTTGCAAATTGATTTTTTTTTTTTCCCCAAGGAGCTTTATTAGTACCTCTCACCACAATTTGACAGTCCCACCCTTCCCTGTGAAGACCATATCTATTTTCAACAACAATATGCCAAAGAAAATTAGGTTGTAAAGGAAACCTCCATAGCCACTTTCCAAGTAAGGCAAAATTCCATGCTATTATATTTCCAATAGCTAATCATTCTTTGATTTTGGGATGGAAAAGAACCATCCAATCCACAAGATGGTTCTTTCTTCCCTTGCCACTCCCTTCCCAAAGAAAATCTCTCATCAATTTTTTCAATTCTTTATGCCACACTCACTAATATTGAAAATATTGATAGATAATATTGAAATGCTAGAAAGAAATACTTGAATCAACATCAATCTTCCACCTTTATCAAAAATGCCTTTTTCAAACCATCTAATCTTTTGTTAATTTTTTTCATTAAGGATTCAAAAAGCTTCCAAAAGTGGGATTAACTCCCATAGGGAACCCAAAATATTTGATTGGAAGATATTCTTTTCCACGCTCCATAGTGCTTGCAAACCCATCAACTCGAGAATTAGATGAATTGATACGAGAAATGGAACACTTTTCCTTATTAATCTTGATACTACAGCATAACTCAAAGGCAGCTATGATGAATTTTAAGTTTTGGTAATTTTTTCATCTTCTCCTCGTAAGTAAAAAAATCATATCATCATCAAACTAAAGGTGTGAGATTTGCACTGTCTCTTCCAACTTCCAAACCTTTGATCTTACCCAATTCACTAGCTTTACAAATGATTCAATTAAACACATCAGCAACTAAAATATAAAGAAATTGAAATAATGAAGACCTCTAGAGGCCTCAAACATCTTTTTCTAAGTTTTCAATTAACAATGATAGAGAAATTTGTTGAGGACAATCATCATTTCACCCAACCTCACACTTAGATCCAAATCCCTTGCATTCCTGTACACAATCCAAAGATTTCCTATCCACTCTATCAAATGCTTTTTCAAAATCAACGTTGAACAGGAAACCTTCTTTCTTGTTGCTTCTATACTCTTCAACCACCTCATTTGCTACCAATACCACATCAAAAATCTGTTTGTTCTCAATAAAAGCACTCTGGTTCTTGGCAACAATTTGATCCAAAACTATTTTAATTTTAGAGGATATTACTCAAGTAATTTATCAACCGAAGAAGCCAAAGCAATTGGCCTATATCATGAACCCACTAATAAGTGGCTTCATCATCTTAATTCCGGAGAAATAAGAGATAGAGAACACTTCATAAAGGGCATGAACATTAAGATGGGACATTAATACAGCACAAGAGACATAATAATATTTGCCTTATGGCCTAGGGGAGGGGGGAGGAAAACAAAAAAACGCGTTTAAGATCTCATAAAAAGGGTCATGCAGAGGATATGACCATGTACATTTATTTGCGTGAGCATACATGCATACAACCAATGCAATTTAAATTTGATTACTTCATGCTTGAGCTATATTAATTAAAGGCATGCCTTAAACCAAACCAAACCAAGCCTTTTCCCACTAGGTGAGGTCGGCTATAAGAATTTGACACCGCCAGTCAAATCTGTTTAGAGTCATATCCTCCGTCAGATTCATGTAGGCAGGGTCATGTTTAATAGTTTCTTTCCAATTTCTTTTGGATCTCCCTCTCCTACTTCTGACAATCTCCATACTTTCACATCTTTCAACCGGTGCCTCCATTGAACACTTTCTTACATGGCCGAACCATATTAATCGATTTTCTCTCATTTTATCTTCAATCGGTGGCATTCCTACTTTACCCCTAATCTCCTCGTTCCTGATCCTATCTCTTCTTGTGATCCCATGCATCCTTCTTAGTATTATCATCTCCGCAACTGCCATCTTCTGAACATGATTATACTTTACCACCTAACACTCTGATCCATATAACAACATTGGTTTTACCACCACCTTATAATACGTTCCTTTCACCTCGAGGGAGACTTTCCGATCACACAAGACCCCCGAAACACTCCTCCGTTTAGTCCACCCAGCTTGATCCTGTGACTTCCATCAATATCAATCCCTCCATCATGTTGCACCATAGATCCAACGTACCTAAAGTTTTCTTTCTCTATTATCTTTTGTGTGCCGAAACTTATTTCTCTGCTGTCAGTTGTCCTACTTTAACTAAACTTGCATTCCATATATTCCGTTTTACATCGACTTATCCTAAACCCTTTTGTCTCTAACGTTTCTTGCCACAATTCTATCTTAGCATTCACTTCTTCTCTCGTCTCATTTACTAAAACAATGTCATTTACTGATAACATACAAGGGCATGCCTTACATTCAGGTAATAACGGAAGTGATACAAGTTAAAGTAATTAAGACATGTTTTGCATTTAAGTAGTCATCTAAACATCGAGCATGATTTAAATTTGATTACCATGGCCTCAAGCTACTATTTAGATTATGATATCATACAGGAAGTAATCAACAACACACGTACTCGTATTTTCTAGAAAGAATCCTCAGAACAAACAAAGCTCCGTAAACTTGCTGGTCTTGTAAATTATGCTTGACCCATTGCAAAAGACTCGGCCACTGTTCTGGGTAATCTGCATGGATAATGGTCTTGAGGCACTCACCCAGCTGTACCCTGCCAAAAAAACAAAGAAATAACAATGTTGTGTTTCAGAAGTAATGTTCATATCCATATGCCCAATAATATGGACATGGGTATATAATCAACTCAATGCACAAAATTCCATACCTCAACAAGGGAGGGACTTGGGCTACAAACACAAGAATGTTCTGCCTGACCATGTCTTTATCACTGGGCAAGATCTTCGATTGCTCATCTGTGTTCATCCACACAAGCATATGCAATTACAGTAATTAAAACAAAACAAATCCACAAAAAATAAAAATAAAAAAAATAAAAAAATCAAATTGGATGTTTTTTTTTGGGGGGGGGGGGGGGCCAATACGTGGATCACGAGGTGACCAGTTCTTTGCAACAAAGTTCTTGAAATGGATACTAGCGACCTGTCGTACTGCTATGTCACAATTCCCATCTACTATGATCTGCAACAGCCTCACCAAATGCTGAGGTGTGTACTGAAACTGCAAAAAACATAATATCATTATCCAAACTTTTTATAATAAATTGTCTGTATCCAAATATAATACAACTAAGCAGTTGAATAAATCCAAATTTTTTTCGTTAGCGAGCATTGAATTAATCAGCTAACCAAACAATTAAACGCAACAAAACAAAAAAACAAAAACAAAAATAGACGGTGAGACCACTACTCCAATCAAATTATCAATTTATTAATCGATCATTTCTAATTGACTTCAGATAAATAAATAAACGACTAATCAAATTTAAAAAAAAAAAAAAAACATGCAATTTCAGTAGTACCTGATTGAGGCTCCCTTCAGCGGCTTTGCGTTCATCGGGATTGGGGCTAAGTGCAGCTTGGAGGATGACGGCAAGACTTTGAAGATCCATTTTATATGCTTTTCTGTGAATGAAATTAAAGTAGAAATTGGTTGGACGATCGAGTTCAGATGAATATGAATGTAATAAAACTCTATAATTGAAGAATCAATTGCAGTGAGAGACGATGATGTAATTTGTACTGCTACGGGGTTCGTAGAAAGCTAGAAGATGAGAATATGAACAATTTGATTGGGAGGGGAGAGGAGAGGAGAGGAGAGGAGAGTTTGGGAAGAAGAGGGTTGCGGAGAAAGATCGATGAAATTACAGCCTATTTAAATAATTAGGGTTCTAGAGAATTTGAGTTGAGTGTCCAAGAGTTTGTTTAACTACACAAAGAGGGTTGACTCCATGGGACTCGATTCGGTTTGCGAAAAATCATTTCTTCCAGTTTGGCAGTAGTTTTAGAAAATTTGGTTCCGGATATGCTTTGCGTTGTGATAAAATAGTTTGTGATTTCAAAAGTGATTATCACCAAAAAAAAAAAAAAAGGTTTGGAAATTAGAAAACATATAAAAAACTGTAAATATATAATTTAATGACATATTTTAATCAAAATATCCTGAATTTAATCTAAAAATCAGAAAGAGATATCTTGCATGATCTTAATTTATTTTCTCTTTGTCCTAATTTCCAAAAATTGAGACAAAAAACAATCAAACACAATTTAAAAA
>QLOD02000013.1:26491609-26504563 GCA_003260245.2 Sideroxylon spinosum | reverse complement strand
TCCGACCATAACTGTATGCAATTTATAAGGTGATACTGATGTCCGGACATATACGTCGAACATGTAATACTTGTACAAAACTTGTACAAAACAAATTGGGTTCAACTCAGCCTAAAGCAAAATGGTTCACTGCCCCACCTAGGACAATAACTCAAGTCCCAAAAACAGCAAAAATGACCCCAAATTACTAATAAAAATCCAAAATAACTAAGTCTGAGTACCACCTATTGCATCCATCCACTCCTATGTACTTATTTATCCATTCATTAATATATGCTAATATAACATAAACTAAAATTGATTTGCGCAATGTAAAAATTGTAAAACAATTTATGTTGAGAAAAAGTAAATTATTAGCTTAGAAAGTAAAAATTATTATCTATTTAAGTAATTTTAGTTTTAAATTTTTACGTTCCTCTATTATTCTTAATGTACAAATAATATATACTTACCCCTAATTTTCTTTTAATAAAATTGTGTTTACAACTAGGGATGCATAAAAAAAATTGAGCAACTAACTCAACGCGATATTTTTGGTTCGGTTTGGTTTAATTCTAAATAGAAATTAGTTCGGTTTTGGATTCAAGTTTCAAGAACCAAAAAAAATTGATTCGGTTCTGATTTAAGTACGGTCTCAAATCAAACCAATTTATGCATACCTCTATTTTTAGCGAATAATTTTGAATAAAATATATGATGAAACTGAAAAAATATTTATATGTATACTGTAGCTTTTTTTTTTTTTAATTTTTTTTTTCGGCTGGCATATGGAATATGTTTTCAAATGTTTGGTTTATTATATTGATTTTGACTGCTCAATTTCTCCTAAGAAAGTAAACAGTCCATCATATATAGCAATGACCGTTGGTTACGAAAGAGACCGGAGGGAGAATTGACGACTTTCACGTGTTTCATCAAAATATAATGTGGTCGGTCGTTATCTGGGTTTTACACAGTTTCACTGGTACCGTCCGCCCATCTGAAACGATTGGCTTACTGCATGTGCTCTTATGCGGTCGTATCTTCGTTACCAGAAACACCCACAGAGACACACGAAAAGGTGTACAGATAGAGAGCCACGAGGACACACAAATATATATATTGACATAGAAAAGTGGGTATTTGTCATAAATTTTGAAACTACTATGAAAACATCATTTTCTTCAAAAGGTATTTCTCACACTTGTATTTCCATTACCGGCCAAAAATTTTGTTCTGATTTAGTTTGGTAACAAGAGGGTGCTTGGTTCCTAAAAAAAAAAATGAAAAAATAAATTTAGGTGGTATTTGATTAGAAAAAAAGATAATAAAAAAGTATAATAAAAGTATAAAGATTTAATATAAAGGTAAAGGTAATGAAATTTGATTGAAAGAAAGTATGAACTTTTTTGTAACTTTTAATAAATTTTGGTATTTGATTGATCACCAAACAGACTCTTAATTTTATAAATATTTTTTAATTTCCTTTAACACTAATTTTTAACTTCTTTTTTTTTTTTTTGTTTTGTTTTTTTTGTTTTGGTAAAGCAAACATCACCTAAGCAGGTTCTCTATTTATTTTATTTTATTTTCTTATTTCCCATCTTTTTTTGTGAAATTTAATTTATTTGTATAATTTTATAGTTTTTAATGCATGCTATCTACCTCCATAAAATAATTCTAAGAAAATTAATACTTAAAAATAACAAAAGGTATGCATAGATTTTTTATTTTTAAATTTTCTTTGTAATTATTTTTAAAAATGCAAATAATATACCTAAAATTTATAAAAGTAAAAAACATAATGTACTAAAAGAAAGTCATATAAATAAAATATAATCCAAAATAAGTAAAACTTCTATTTCGTTATCAAAATAAACTAATTAAGATGCTAAGTACTCACTCTTACATTGCTTAGTAGGTGTTTAAGGATACTAAACATTTAATGGACCCATTATGATGTTGATTTTTTAGTTGATTCTATCACTAGAACCATAAATAAATCAGACAGCTTATAAAATACCGATATTGTGATTGAGACTTTGAATACACACAAAGATATATATATATATATATATATAATTGAATCCTGAAAAGTAATAACTAATTACATTGCAAATATGAAGGGGTGGGGGGAATAGTGAGTGTCCGATTCAAGAAGTGGTGGCTTGTTGAATTTTTGGGGAAAAAAATATTATATAAGTTAACAATATTACTAAGATTACACTAACAACTCAGAACAATTGAAAGCGAATTGTCTTTCTATATTATTGATCTAAAATAAGCTTAACAAGTTGTCCTGTAAGCATTCTATATACTTATATAGAAGAGTTTTGACCTAGCAATATTCTGATGAGGTTTAAATCAAGAAAAAAAAATCACTATAAAATAAAAAAATCAACAATAAATGTAACTAAATGCCAATTTCAACACAAAAGAAAGAAAAATAAAAATATAATAAAATAAGATAAAAATATTCTAGAAGTAATTCGAAATAAATGAAAAATACAAGTCAAACAATATTTTTGACAAGTATATATCCAAAACTAAGATAGGTAATATTTACAATAAAATTCCTTATATTTTCTACTTGAATCATTCTCCCCATGTTGAAAATTTTTTCATCCAATTCAAATTTTCATATGCTCCATTGATTTTTAAATTTGACCATTCTATTAATCCACCGGAACGATGTATCCCTTGTATAACTGACGCTTTTTAGAGAAATCAATATTTTTTTGTCCTCATAAATTTGATAAATTGTATGTTTTATTAGAATTCAATTGGCCATAAATAATTTTTTTAGTCAAGTTTTTATTTGAAGGTATTCCAACCAAAACGGATCATTTTAATAAAAAGATATCCTGATAAATTGTCTTTCATTTTCATATGCATTTTCAATTTCAAGAATTTTTCCTTCAATCAATAAAATCTTCATTCGCAGCTCTTCGTTCTTAATTTGATCTTCGTTATGAATCATATTTTATACTATTAATTATCTAAACTTATATAAGTAAAATTTGAGAATCTACTATCATAGTACTAATTATATATTTGAAATGACTTCCAATCTACTTGAGATTCAAGAGAACAAGAATTCAAACTCACGAATACATATTTTGTTTAATAACTTCAATAAATCTACATCCTCTCCCACCAGACATGACTTAGATTAATCAGTAAAACTATTATATCAACGGATAATGTAACGAGTGGTGATGAAAATCACTCGGAACAGTATGAAAAAAAAATTAACTCTAAATATTATTAACTCAAAATAAACTCAATTGCATAACCCGTAGGTATTACATATACTTATATAGATAAGCCTTGATTTAATAAAATCATAAAAAGATTTAAATAAAGAAAAAACATAAAATAGATCACTCTAAAAGAAAAAACTACAAAAAAATGAGAAATTGACTAAATGTCAAATTTGGACACAAAATGAAGAAAAAATATTCTAGAGCTAAATTCTAAATAAATTAAAAAGATCAAAATTAAGAGAGTAAATATTTTCATAAAATACCATAAAAGGTTCTGTTTTAGAGTGTACTGAAATAATTTGAAATAATTTTGGTTTCAGAAAAAGAATCTGAATCTGCCAAATAAGAATCACAAATTATTTGGTTGAATTTCGAAATATTTCTATTCGGAATTCTGTTGATTCGGTTTCAACGTTAATTTTTTTAATATATATATGTTTTTATAAATATATATAATGCGGGTAATACGATGGATTCAATTTTATTTATTTATTTTTAACACAGAATTCAAACCTAAATCTATATAATCTACAGATTAATCAATAAACCCAATCATTTAAACCGAATGTAAATGATTTAATTTGATTTAATACGATATTTTTTATGGGATTTTTAATCACCCCGCCCTTAATATGTTCTCCAGATGAAATCAGAATAGTTGGGACCGATCGAAGGTCGCGTCACTGCTTTATCGGATCTGAATATTTTAATTTAAATAAAATCCGCAAATTCTCAGTTCTTTTGGACGCTTTCACATTGCTATCATGCGATGTGACCTAATATAAAAAAAAAAGGCTTAAAACAATTCCAATATATACGTATAATATTATATAAATAGTGCCACTGTAGCAAGCAACACCACACTCACACCTGAGCTTCATGAAACATATGAAGGAAATGCATATTTTCAAACGCTGCGTACACATCATCTTTGACTCATAAAATTATGATCAACCAACCCAAAAAAGACACACCCGCCCTCTTTTGATAACATGGTTAGTTTTTATATATGAACTTTGTCCCCAAGTGCCCGAAAATTGGACTGGATATGGAGAATATTATATGAGAAACAGTGTTAGTTCCTCGCGTAGAAAGTTTTGAACCCTACAAGGATTCATCCGAATTTCCACAAACACGTATGTACTTATGAAGGCAAATCAACACCACCCATCATCCACTTTTTCTAGTGACTGGGATAAACATCTCCAAGTAGGGTCATATGAACCTATGATTAATGGTTATGATCATGTTTGATTAAAGAATTGAAAGATAGAGATAAATAAATTTTTTTTTTAACTTTATGAATTTATAATTATGATTCTGTTTGATTGGAAAAATTGAATAATAGGAATAAATAATATCTTTATAGTATTTTTAATTTTACATTTTGAGATAATTGAAAGATAGAGATAAATAATTTTTTTTCAATTTTATGAACTTATGATTATGATTCTGTTTGATTGGAAGGATTAAATGATAGGAATAAATAATATCTTTATAGTATTTTTAATTTTACATTTTGAGATAATAGTAATTCAAAAAAAATTGGTAACTCTTTCTCTTTTGTTTTTTCTTAACCAAAAGATTTGTGATTAGAATCGTGAATGACAAATTCAACTCCGAGTCTTGCATCCCCAAACAAATACAGTCTACAACAATTCATCCGAATATCCACAAAGGCGTGCGTACACAAAAAATCATCCGAATGTCCACAAAGGCGTATGTACATATAGAGGCAAACCAACAACAACCATCATCAACTTTTTCTAGTAACGGGGAGAAACATCCCCAGGTAGAGCCAATTGTGAACCTATTCTATAATGTAAATTTTCTTGCAATCCGATAAGTGCTCCGCTCACAATTGTAAAGATTATAAGGGGACTAAGAGACAGACATTTATTCGATCAGAAATGAGACTAAGGAGACTCTGATTGAACCCAAATACACACTAAGCACTTCAACTGCTATACCTGCGCTCTTTGGGACAACCCGGAGGGGCCACCACTTACCAATTTTTCTGAATTCTTTTTATGTTTATATTGACTATATGAGAACTTGTGCAAGTTATTTACATTTCTTTTTTTGGTCCGCATACAAGATTTTTACACAGCTTTAATTAATAGTTGTTCAACAAGTTTGATTTCACTTTTTTCAGCTTTCTTTTCTCGCACTTCGGAGAAGAACCAAGTTATTTACACAATAGTTCTAGGAAAAGGTAAGTATAATTAAAAGAACTGTGCTTTCACAAAATATGTTTGAAACATGAATTTATAGAGAGAAAATAGAAGTGAAAAAAAATTATAAGAGTCTAAAATGAAGTAAAAAAATTAAATTTATTTCCTTTTTTTAGTTAGACTAAAATTAATAAATATTTATTAATATATTTTAATTTTTACATAGTTAAGTATACAAAAATTATATAAAGTATTCATTTTATTTTATTTTCATTTTTTTTATCACAACGTCGCGTTACAAACATAGCATAAAAGTACTGATGTCAAATCTTAGTTTTGCATTCTTAATTAGCTAAAACATATACGTATAGATAAGAAAATAGCAAGGAATAACAATTTCTAGTGAACCCTGAGGGGTAGGTCAACTGGTAAGATCTTGGGTTTGCTCCCCAGTGATCACTAGTTCGAATCCCCTTAGGGCCACTGGAGGTTTACTCGGTCGTTAACTTCAGGAGCTCAGGGATTAGTCGAGGTACGCGTAAACTGGTCCAGACATCCTGAGCTATCAAAAAAAAAAAAAAAAACAATTTCTAGCGACGAAGTGTTTCTTGTAGTGGAAAATTTTCAAAGTGTAATCACAATAATAAGGTCTGCCATTAGAGTCATTGACTGTTGATGTTCAAATTGAAATTGTTTTTGTAAAAGACCCAACACTGCATATTGATGGCCATTAATTAGGAAATTCATCTTATGCACTGTGACACATGAATTTCTCATGAAGTGGTCCTAAAACGGGACGCACACATGTGCAAGGAAAAAAAGAAGTGGAATCTCGAAAAAGAAAAGTCAAATAATCAACCAGCAAGGAAACATTCCCCCATTAACTGCAAGATTAGGAGAATTTGAACGTTTTTTGTTTTTGCATTGTTTTACAAATCAAGTCAAAGTCATTTATTAGTACAGATTGATCATTTTCATTTAGTACGTAACATCACTACATTATAATTCATCACCAAAAGTAACAAAATTTGTTGTCACAGGGACATGGACCCTGCCATACTAGTTAAGGGTGCGTTTAGAGTGGATTTCATAAAATTTTAAATGCATGATTTTACTCAAATAAATTAAAAAATTTATAAAAAATAATAAACATTTAACAATAAACTAATTTTCTATTTTAATTAGTTATTTTTAATTTTTTAAATCTCATATAATTTTCTTTTCAATTTTATTATTGCAAACTCTATATGTGGAGTGATTTTGAATTCATATCTTTAATAATTTTTTTGGGACAAATTCTTAATTCAAAGATAATGTAAAAATATATTGACAGAATAATTATTCTGGTCACAATTTTTTATGTATCCAATGACTGCATAATGCATCATTGAAAACGTTATCTAGTGATGACATTTTACATTATAACTAATTCTTTCTCGCTGAAACTCTAAAACCCTAAATTTTTTTTTTTTTTTAACTACTAACAATGTGTTCCTACTACACAGCATGTTGAATAGATACCAATGTTTTATTCTCACGCACTCCATTTTTGCAGATACCAAATATATACATTCAGGCTTAGTTTGGGGGGTAAAAAACTAATTTTTAGATTTTTTTAATTTTTAATTTTTATGTTTGGAAAGAAAAAAAAAGTTAGTTTTTTAGTAACTAAATTTTTAGTTTTTTTTTTTGTTAATTTTGATAATTTTATCCTTCAATATTAAAAAAATATAAATGTAAGAGAACAAGTTTAATCATTTTAAAAAAATCCAAAAAATTAGTAGCTGGTAATTAGAACTACTAGTTACAAAGAGAAAATTGAGATATTTATTCGATATTTTCTCATCATTAATTTGGATCATGTCATATAAAAACATAGTAAGATAATATATATATATAAATTCTTGTAACTCAACTTAATTCCCTTCTCACATAAAATTTTTACCTATTAACTTCAAAGTCCAACAAAGCATAATAATAAGCAAGAATTAATTCTTAATATTAGTTTGAAAAGCTTCCATTTTTCTACGGCAAAGTAGTGTTCTACCATAGAATTGGAAGAATAGTTAAGAAGCAATTGCAATATTGATCAAGTAAGATATAAAAAAAGAAAAAAGAAAAACCTTGCAAATACACAATTTGAGGCTAATTGGACAAGTATTGATCTTGTTTGGAAACCCAATAGATATTTTGTTTCGAAACCAAAGAACTAAACATATAGATATTTTGTTTCAAAACCCCACACACACACACACACACACACACATATATATATATATATGTATATATTCTTTTGTAACTCATGATAATTGGATCAATTTATGCGTATTTAGATTAATTTTTAGTACCTTATAATTAGACTAATTTTTAGTATTTTAAAATTAACGACCAAGTAAATACTCTAATAATTCTAGAGATATTCAAACTAACGATACCTGGTGTTACTAATTAAGCTAATTCTGAAGATTAAAACTATTTGTTTGTCCAACTCATTAATTATACTAAAACTATAATCTGCCTTTCAGTCACCTCAACAACTGTGTTCAAAACATTACCAGCTGCAAAGCACGAAAACATGGACACCATTATCGATCGATCAAGGACGATTAAGGCCGGACCTCAACTATAGATTATCATCATCTAGAAGCACTGCTGTTGTGCATTTGGAGTTGTTTGTCAAGATTTAAGTGAAAATTCGTCTCAGTTACAGATTATATATATATATATATTTAATCCATGCAGTAAAAAGTCCTCCGACAAGTTTCCCTGTCATGACTATCTGTCAAAAATTTTCCAACAACCTCAACCATACCGCGGTCATCAATTAGAGAAAGAAACAATAATTCTGGAGGTTTCTGTGTAAACGGTTGATGAAAAATTGTTCCCATTAATTATTAAATATTCTTTTTGTAATTGTCAATTTTGTTTGTTTGACAAGAACATGAAAAGTAACCGTGACTACAATGGAACTTGCGGAAACCTAATTGTCCAAAGGTTGTGAATTAAATATTTCATCACCACATGAAGGAATTGCAACTATCATTAGAGAATATACATAACTTTGTTCATCAACACTGAATCAGCTGATAGTTGATAGAAGCCACATGGAGGATGTGTCTAATTTCGTAATCTCCAGCCGCGTGAGGACGAACTACTGGTTTTATTTTCAAAATTGACGTACAGTATTCAATATATATAAAAATATTTATTGCAGTGCAAGGTAGATTCTTCCTATAGGCGTGGAACAGAATGAAATGTGAACACTGTATACTCTATTACTACAAAATGCGGCATGGTACAAGGTTGGACTTCAATGGATTACAATATTATTATTATTATTTTTAATATGAAAAAAATTCTTCGAATTTTCGGCACACGTTCCACACATCAACCCCAGGTCAATCACGAGTCAACTCACTCCCGAGGACAACTTTAAAAAAATGACTTTTCTTGAACTCCCAAAGTTGAGATTTCCTATAGGAAATCCCAAAGTTAAAATTTAATTTACTCCGTAAATAATTTCTTTTAAATAATTAAACATTTTAATATTTTTAAAACTTTTTTTTTTTTTTGCATTTTTATCTCTCTCTATATGAACTCTCGAAATAGTTTATTACTTTTTTTTTTTGCCCAAGAAAATATGCATTTTAGAGAATAAATCAATAAAGTAATATCATTTTTTTTGTTTTTTGTAAAACAAATTTGGCCCATCGACACAAAATCATTAATTGTTGCAATGTCTTTGAAGCAGTACTTCGTAACTAGTGGAACAAAAATGCTGAACATAGTCATCTTTACCCATAAAGAACATTTCTCAAGTACAGAAAACAAAGAGTTATACATGTTAGTAAAACTGTACAATATCCATACTTGCAAATAGACTGCTTCCTCGGTTTATAAATAGAAATTGATGCTTAATTGTATGGTTTCCCATAACTGTTTATGAGCTCAAAAATTACATTCAGCAATAATTGTATACACCTGCATATTATATAAATACCGAAACAAATATTTTCTGGACTGAGCATATTAAAAGGGCATATATTTCATCTGATGACCTGATTTTTTTTTTTTTTGTAATTACAAGCAATAACTTTTAATTAACTTGTAATATCGTCTCTCAATGAATTTCATGCCATTGAAATTAATTTATAGTGGAAGGGCAAAAAGTCACCAAACCAAAACATTGCAACTAATGAAAAATTTGGTGATTAATCATTAAAAAAAATAAAGTCCGAAAAAGGGTTTAGGGGCAAAACTAGAAGCAAAGTGAAATTTGGCCTGTAGAATTATGATTTGAGGTATTATTGGGAAAAAATTATGTTTTAAATCCTCTACGAATGAGTAGAGAGATGGAGTTGTGTTTAGAAATTGTGCCAGTTACTAAGTGAAACTACCGGTTGTTTATTTCACAGTGAAATATAAATTGAGTCCCTTCAGATTCAAATTTTCGGCAACTTAGTCAATTAACGATAACTTTGCTCGATCGAACTAGTTTCAAAATTTGTTTTTGTACAACAGGGAATTATAGCCTAATATAGAACCTCTGTGATGTCTTTACCAGAGGTTATTGAACTCAGATCTTTATATACTTAAATAAATTGCTCTTCCCATAGAAAAAGATGTACAAGGCTGAGCAATCCTCTCATATAACCTCTATATATATGTTGGATTTCATATTTACGAAAGTGTCCATTGAGATTGGACCATGCTCACCATATTAAACGCAGCGTCCTTCCACGGCAACCCATTGAAGTTTTGGGCACTAATCAGAAGCATCTCCTTCGCTCTGCTAAGAAAATCCACGCCTTCCGATGAAGATCTTTGGATTTCCAATTCCTTGGGACATCTGAGGAGGCTGATGTAAGTTTCCAAGTCATGAACGCAAGATGGGTTTTGCATCTTGAAGAAATCCAGAGCCAGCTCAACGCCCACATGAGCATAGCAAGAATTGTAGCTCCACGGAAATTCATACCTCCCGGCCGAAACCCTAAAATTCTCATTGAAGAACACCCCAGGCATCTTAGTAATAGGATCATTAACATTCACAATTCTTAAAACCTTCACACCCAACTCCTCACAACGCTGTTTGAAGCCAGAATTCCCAACTCTCGGGCCGGCGAAGGAGAAAACCGTAACTGGGATTTCCTCGTTCGAACCATCTCTATTCAATCCGAGCTCAGCTATATCATAGGCAAGCAAGAGAGCTAGTGAGCTCCCCATACTATGGCCAGCCAAAGTAATACTAATTTCTTCCCCTTTGTGCTTGCTCAGTAACCTAGAGATCTCCGAAAGAAGCTGCTCTCGACAACTTTCGAGGCCAAATTTAGTGTGATCACTCTCGTCGGAAGTGTAAAGGCTTAGAAACCCAGCTTCCACCTTAACGTCCGGACGAGGGTTGTGAGGATCGAGCCTCGCCGGAGTGAGTGAGCTCATGAAGTTGGCAATCCATTCCGGGTTGGTCACCGTTCCTCGGAATGTCACGAGAATGTCTCTCCTGCCAAGCCGTTGAACCTCTTCGTCCGACGAAACGGCGACGTACCCAATCCAACGGCCACAATTCGAAGGGGGCCCGTTTTGGATTGGATTAATGTTGATGGCCGTCTCCGGAGTTGCGTAGATGTACTTGGTGACCTCGTAGCCGGAGTCGCCCAAACCCACCTCTCTAAGCACGTTCTTTTTGCCGTACTTGCAATTCAAGTAGCGTTTTGAGGTGGGTTCGAGGTCGAAGGCTTTGTAACAAGCTGCTACGAACTCTCCGTATCGGACGATCTCTTCTCGGAGTAGTGGGTCCAAGGGTTCGACCAAGTCTTCCCAGTCGTTCGAACCCTGAACCTCTCTCCAAACCCGAGCTAGTTTTGTTGAGCTAGAGCTAGTTTGACCAATTTTGGTTGTGGGTTTCGCCGGAGAAATCACTGAAGCAGCAACCGCCGCCGACCGCCGCAGGGAGCTGTTGTTTTTCTCTCTCTTCATGGTTATGACTTGATTCAAAGAGCACTCCTTCCGGAAAGAATCTCCCGGGAATGTGATTGGATTGATGTTTGGGTTTTGCAGCATAGTCGAAGCCATGTAGAGAGAGAGAGAGAGAGAGGGAGAGAGAGAGAGAGAGTATGGAGGAGAGTAGCAGCAGTGGAGGAAACTATATGTGTATATATATTGAGGGGTGGACGGGGAGTTGGGGAGTTTGTGTTCTTGATGGAGTGATCTGAGGTTGACAATCCGTATGTGGGAAAAGTAAGAATAAAAAAAATAAACAAAATTGTAAAGGCATGTTTGGCAAGGATTTTGACTAAGATTTCTATATTTCCAAATGTTTTATTTAAGTGGTCGGTCGGATTAATTTAAGAGTTCCCCGAACGCTGTTTCCTGGGGACACGCATAGAATTGGTTTTACCATTACATTTCACCCCATCAAGAGTCCACAAAGCAAACGAAAGGGAGATAGTTACAGTTGCTTTTTATTTTTATACAAGAAATAATAAATATCTTTGTTTTAGTATTTATGCTTATTTTTATTTTTCCCTGTTTATATACGTTTATTTATTTTACCGTAAGAACATTTGTTACGTAAATGCAGTAAAATTTTTTCTTATCTGTAACACTTCTCTTCATTTTGGTTTACCAAAATTCACTAAATCCTGTTAACTTTTATTAATTTCTTTTCAATTAAATTTCTTCATATATCACTTTTACATCAATTTTTTATATTTTTTACCATCCAAATACCATCTGAGTTTTGTTTATTTTAATTTAATATATTTTTTTAAAAGTAAGAGCAAAAGATTTTTTTTTTCTGAAAAATATTTTACATTCACTTATTTCAATGTAAAATGTTTTTAAAAAATTACATTTATTCATATTTTAAAAAATGGTTTTTTTAAAATTTAAATAAAAATATTTTATATTAAAATAAACGGAACTAGTATGAAAAAAATTTAAAAAAAAAATAAAAAATTCATGCACTTATATGTTTTACGAAAATACTTTTAAAAAAATACTTACAAATATTTCATATTGAAATAAATAAAGTTTTAGTGATTGAAAACATTTATTACCTTTTATTGCTTGCTTTTTTTTTTTTTTTTTTTCACTTGCCCTCTAAGTTCCACCTTTTTGTGGTCCTTAATTCGGAAAATATTAACAAGAAGAAAATCATGGATTCTTATTAGAAGTTTTACCCTTTTTTTTTTTTTTTTGAAATTGTTGATTTTATGTTGATCTTAGAGAAACTATATATAAATATCATAAAATGGGGAGGTTGATAATAAGGGTATTGGGACCGTTTGAAGTAAAATAAAAACTTATAACACTCTATAAATCTCTACAAACATGAATTATAAGACTGTAAAATTTAAATTTTTTATTCACTGTACAAAGCACGAAACATTAACTTTTATGAATTTATATAATTTTATATTACTCCAAACATACTGATTGTGAGTTCGGTGATATGATAACAAATTTGATATGAACTCCTGGGTTCTTAATTTGAACCTTTTGGATATAGTATTAAACAATGATTTTAAATGTTTTCT
>QLOD02000013.1:26458837-26469003 GCA_003260245.2 Sideroxylon spinosum | reverse complement strand
ATCTGATCAAGAGTGTAAACTAGTTAAGCTTTTGTAAAGTCACAAGAAAGCTTTAGGTTGTTTAGTAGTAGACTTAACTGGTATTAATCCACTTCTCTGCACACAACGAATTTATTTAGAAGAGGATGCCAAACCAGTTAGACAAATGCAAAGAAGGCTCAATCTGAACATGAAATAAGTAGTAAGAGCTGAAGCATTAAATTTACTTAATGTAGGAATTATATACCCAATCTCTGATTCTAAATGGATAAGCCCTACACAGGTGGTCCCTAAGAAATCAGGCGTTAATGTAGTTCGAAATGAGAATGATGAGTTGGTTCCAATTCGAATTCAGACTGGTTGGAGAGTATGCATTGATTATAGAAAGCTTAATGCTGTAAAAAGGAAAGATCATTTCCCTCTTTTATTTCTGGACCAAGTTTTGAAAGAGTTGCTGGGCGTGCAAATTATTGTTTCTTATATGGTTATTCGGGCTATAACTAAATTGATGTTGCTTTAGAAGATCAAGCTAAAACTACTTTTACTTAACCTTTTGGCACATTTGCTTATAAAAGAATGCCATTTGGTCTTTATAGCGCTCCTGCTATCTTTTAGTGCTACATGATAAGTATTTTTAGTGAAATGGTAGAAGAAATCATGGAGGTCTTTATGGACGATTTCTCTGGTTACGGTGATTCCTTTAAGTAATGCTCAAAGAATCTTGATCTGGTATTAACTTGATGTGAGGAGAAAAATATAGTACTTAATTGGGAAAAATGCCATTTCTTGGTGACTAAAGGCATAGTTGTAGGTCACATTATTTCCAAAGAAGACATCCAAGTTGATCAAGCTAAGGTAGAATTAAGTCAAAAACTTCCTAATCCACAATCTATAAAGGATATTCGCTCATTCTTATACCACGCTAGATTTTATTAGCATTTCATACAATCATTTAGTGAAATTTTAAAACCCTTGTGTCATTTATTAAACAAGAGGCATCTTTTGAATGGACCACAATATGAAGAGGCATTTGAAAAACTTAAAACCTGTTTTACTACCGCACCTATCTTTTAATCTCCTGACTAGTCACTTCGTTTTGAACTTATGTGTGATGCAAGTGACTATGTTATTGGAGCAGTGTTAGGGGAAAGAAAATATAAGAAAGCATAGGTTATTTATTATGCAAGTAAAACCTTAAATTATGCTTAGTGAAATTACATGACAACTGAAATTTCATTAGTTCATGAAATTACATAAATTATGCGGTTGTCTTTGCCCTTGAGAAATTTCACTCTTATCTCATTAGTTCAACAGTTATAGTGTATACTGATCATTCTGTGTTAAAATTGCATTAAAATACCTGTTGACCAAACAAGAAGCAAAACTAAGGTTAATAAACTATATTTTGTTATTACAAGAGTTTAACCTTGAAATTAGAGATAAAAATGGTGTTAGGAATGTGGTAGCCAATCATTTGTCACGTTTACCGATTGAAGCTTGCTCAAAGAAAGAAATTCAAATAAATGATAGCTTTCCGGATGAAAAACGATTCAATTTAGCTATAATAATGGCATCCACACCTATGTGGTATGCTAACATTGCAAATTTATTTGGTGACTGGAAAAATTCTAGAAGAATGGAGTCCTAAGGATAGAAGGAAATTTATAAGAAATGTCTGAGTTTTCTTTGGGATGATCTTTATTTATTTAAATATTGCCCTGTCTAGGTAATTCGACATTATGTTCCCCAATAGGAAGTCCAGGGCATAATAGAATTCTACCATTCCCAAGCTTGTGGTGGCCATTTCTCCACTAATAAAATAGCTTCAAAGATTCTACAATGTGGATTTTATTGGCCCACCTTATTTAAGGATGTTCATCACTTTTGTACCACATGTGATAGATGTCAACGTTTAGGGAGCCCAACCCAAAGAAACATGATGCCTCTTTCCACTATTCCAGTTTTGGAAGTATTAACTGTTGGGGAATAGATTTCATAGGACCCTTTCCTGTATCTTTTAGGTTGGAACACATTTTAGTAGGAATAGATTATGTTTCTAAATGAGTCGAAGCAATTGCCATAAGAACAAATGATCATAAAGCCGTGCTCAAATTTCTCCATGAGAATATATTTTCATGCTTCAGAATGCCACGAGTGATTATAATTGGAGGAAAACACTTTTTCAATTGGCCAGTAGGTACACTATTACGTAAATATGGTGTAGTTCACAAGGTTGGTACATCATACCATCCACAAACAAGTGGCCAAGTAGAGCTAGCTAATCGATAAATCAAGCAAATCCTTGAAAAAATGGTCAATCCAAACCATAAGGATTCGTCATTAAGATTAATTGACTCCCTATGGGCATATTGCATAGCTTACAAAAAAACTCTAAGGATGTCTCCATATTGTTTGGTTTATGGAAAGACATATCATCTGTTTGTTGAATTAGAGCATAAAGCATATTAGGCCATTAAATAATTCAATATTAATATTAATGAGGCTGGGTTACAACGTAAACTACAAATTGCAGAAATGGAAGAATTACGTAATGATGCTTATGAAAATGCTCAAATCTCAAAAGAAATGATGAAGACGCTCCACGACCAACATTTAGCTCGTAGTTCATTCCATGAGGGCTGAAAAGTGCTCCTTTATTGCTCATGACTTCATCTTTTTCCTAGAAAATTGTAATCTAAATGGATAGGCCCTTTCATTGTAAAAGTGTTTCTGAACAAGGTGCTATTAAAATAGAAAATCCAAAGAAAAAAAATTCCTTCAAAGTAAATAGACATAGACTTAAACCGTATTTAGAAAATTTCATGAGATTAGTTGCGTCATGGGACCTTTTGGATCCCCTGCTAGATGATTAATTTCTTATCAAAGTGTTTTATTAAATGTATATTAGTTAGTTTGATATCAGTTTAGTTTAGAATATCTTAGTTTTTAATTTAAAAAAAAGGGGTCTCCGGTCCGGACCACCTGCCCGTCCATCCGGACCATAATGGGTGAACTTACTCGGACGGTCTGGACCATCTCCTACATGGTCGGGACCCTACACCCATTAAATCCCCAAAATTCCCTTCGTTCAGCCGAGCATCTCTCCCTCTTATCTCCTTTTCCATGGCTCTTTCTCTCTTCAAAACTCTCCTCCTTATTCCACCCATCATCCACGGCCTTGGGTCACTCCACATCCATCCAAGATTGTTCCATCTTCTCTTCCATCTCCACAAATTGGTAATTTTTCTTCTTCCCCTTCTTCAAGCCCTAACTATGGTACTCTCTCTCTCTCTTCCATCCTTCTCCTCAAAGTTTAGTTCAAAATTTTCTTAGAATTACACTCCAAAACAACTTCTAATCTTCCATCTTCATGAATTATAGCTACTAGTTCATCAAGTAGAAGTAACCCGTGGCTTGAAGAAGTGTTTTGTGTCTCTTTTCCTCCTTCAATTATGATATGTAGCTATGTGGACCCGAATGTGTGGTTCCTTCTAGCTTATTTAGTACATATTTTGTTAATCACAATTTTTTGTTCATATTTTATAAGTTTCATTCTAATCCTAGTGGGCCACTAAATTTGTATGGACATAGGGCTTGATTATTGGCTAATTTTCCTACCAATAGTGTCCATTTTTAGATGTAGCGAAAAAAAATGCCACCATAAGTTAAGCAAACTGCTCATTGACATATTGATTCCACCTCTTTTAGTTGCAATCATTTTTGGAGAAAACAAGTTGAAACACAATATGATGATATGTGGGCCTACAAGTCAGTAGTGATTAAACGGTTTTGGAAAATTGATCAATTTAAATGGGAGGATTTCATGCTCCAATAGAATTTTGAGGGCAAACAGTGGTTGGGATTGGTAAGATTTCATTCCAATTGCGTGGTGGATATTGTTAGGGAATTTTTTGCCAATGTTAAAGAAAATTCCATAATTAGGAGGAAAGACCGGGAAAGAATAATCAGTTGGGTTTGAGGAGTTAGGATTATATTTACACCTAATGATTTTTCACAAGTTTTCCAACATCCTCGCAGTACAAACCTAGAATTCTCCCATCCAGCTGAGGGCACCCCACCACTATCATCATCGCTCGGGAGATATTGTTAGAAGGCCAAGAATAGACTGGAGAGTATAAGAATATGTGTAAAGCCTAATATTTGTCATTCAACTTCCCCCCGCATTTCAAACCCAGAATTCTCCCATCCAGCTAAGGGCACCTCACCACTATCATCATCGCTCGAGAGATATTGTTAAAAGGCCAAGAATGGACTGGAGAGTATAAGAAGCCAGTTTCTATGTTGAATGACAAATATTGGGCTTTACACATGTTCTCTTGCACTAATCTCCTACCACAGAATAGGATTGCTGATTGTACCCCACTTCAAGCCCGATTGATATACACCATTGGAACGGGAATGACAATTGACCTTCTTTCATATTTCTAGCACCATATTATGTATACATATGAGCATCCTAGAGCCCTCACTACATTGCCCTTTGGAGGTACTCGTATAGAAATCTTCAGACGAAAGGGTGCCGAGATTACAAATGACATGCCTTTGGCCCCAGGGTTGAACCTTTTAATATCATGTCATATTCTAAATCTTGGGGTCACACAACTAGAATCAAGAAGAGATGAACTGAGACTAACGAGGAAAGGAGTGGGTCACATGCTCAGACTGACGAGGAAGTGGAACATGAGGTATCTAACACAGAGCTGGCTTCCTAAATAGGTGCATTGGCAAGAGGATGACCACCAACTCTTACTTCAAATTCAGAGGTCACAATAGACTCAGGGTCACCTCCTGCACATTGATTTCCTGTTTTGTTTCTTATGTCTTTTTGGATATTTGTACTATTTGTGAGTTTAGGGTTTAGACTTAGTACTCTACTTTGTAGCCCTAAAACTCTATCATTTAGTCATACTTTTATGTTGTACTTATGCTTTGAGTTATGCCTATGATGTTAATTGTCTTATTTTATGTCCATAACTCATTCTTACCTACTAATTTTCTTTATTTTCTTTTATCTATTTTTTTTTTCTCATTCTACTATTTATCTCACGCATATCAACATTATGATGATTTTCTTATTCTGTACTTTATATATTTTGTGTAAAGATAGGTCCGTCATGTCTAACAAATCTGACCCATTAGATACAGACAACGAGTTTAAGATTTACATTGATAATCTTAGTGGGGATGATATGTCAATGAGTTTAGAGTGTCCCATTGAGGAATGGTCTGATCATTGTTTTGAAGAGAGTAATTCTTTACCACTTCTTTATATTTTCCCTCCCTTAATCCTTATAACCCCTAACCAGTTTCTTGAGGGGCAAAGGTGGGATGAAGTTGATTTAGAAAGTTTAGTGCTTATGGAGTGGGCTGAAATAGACATATCTGTTAAGTGGCCTGATGCACCCATTTATGACACTGACACCAAAACCACAGTCTTCTTTGATGATTCATCACACTCAAATTACGAAGATATGCCTCCATTAGAAGATATTCTTGATTCGACTGATGAGACAGATAAGAGTATTG
Organism: Sideroxylon spinosum; assembly: GCA_003260245.2. Classification (NCBI taxonomy): domain Eukaryota; kingdom Viridiplantae; phylum Streptophyta; class Magnoliopsida; order Ericales; family Sapotaceae; genus Sideroxylon; species Sideroxylon spinosum. The sequence continues at coordinate 26,463,477 of QLOD02000013.1, read as the reverse complement.
ACACTGTTATCGAGTCTGATTATGGTGACCTACCTCCACAAGATTTTACATTATCTAATGATGTTATTCTTGCTATTAATACTGCTTTAGCTATGCATGACGCTGACATGAGGTACTTATTTCCCCTTATTTTTTGTTCTTTTTTTTTATTTCGTATATTTTATTATTTGTTTTGTCATCATTACACTTTCATTTTAAGTTGGGGGTACTATTTACATATATTTTATGTGGTTTCATTTCTCCTCCACTATTGTTCTTAAGCGACCCACCCATTGAGGATGATCTGTCTCTTAAGTTGGCGGGGATAGTTAATAATATGTAGACTTCCCTTACATATTATCTATGACTAATGTATGTGTCACTTTCTAATTCAATGGTGGTAGTAGTCATGAAATTAACAGATGGTTTGATGTTCAATTTTTAAATAGAGAACTAAATTTTAAATTAAGTACAATTTTTTGTAGTAAAGACTTATCACTTAAGATCATTGAAATAAAGGCGTGTTAAGGATTAAAGTTCATGAGACTTGGTTATTCAAGTATGCCAAGACGTAGGTGGAGACTTAACACCTTATATTTTGTGAGCTTTTGAAATTGATCTTTATTCTTGAGGGTTTTCTACTTAATGTTCTATATTATTTCTTTCATCTCACTTTTCTTAAATAGCTTCATCACATTACTTTGCTCTGGTATTAAATGCACAAAATACTACTTTTGATTTATATGTATGGATCATTGCTTCTGACAAAGTGTTATGAACCTAGAGAGTGATGTTAGGCCATCTTTCTTATATCTGGAAGCCAATGACATTTCTTTCATTACATTACCTTTGGAGCCACTTTGGAGCCTTTTAAAAAAATTATATAATACATAAAGTTTCTTGTTTTAGTCACAATTATAACCCCTTAGCCTTAGATATATAGGTGAACCAACCTTTACATGTCATGGGATACTTATGTAGAATTGGTAACAAGGTGTACAAAGGGGTGAGCTTATAATTGAAAAAAAAAAATAAGTGTATAAAGGGGTGAGCTTATAATTTAAAAAAAAATCGTGGTAGGAAAAAAAAAACATGGGATGTAGCATTTCATGAGTTCATTATTATCAGTCCCATGAACAATAATAATAATAATAAAGCTTCAGTGTTTGGCTTTCAAAGACTTGAAAGGAGAAAGGTTGGGGAGTACTTCATTGCATTATCATTATAATCCCTAGACATGCACTTTGATTTTTCCTATCTGTTGTTTGTCTAACCAATACCCCATGGCCAAGCTACAACTTAGTAAAGACCTAATGGACTCTATGTGAAAGACGCTTATAAGAGCATTAATCGATTTCATGTAATTGATAGTAGCTTGCTTGTTATGCATTAATACATTCCATTCATGAAGCTATATAACACTTAATGTTTTAATTATTTCAGTCACTTTTTGATTTGGGTTCATTGCACTTATTTGATATTGCATCTATGCATGAATCATGAGAGTAACCCTCTAAAGTGATTTTCATTTGAGAGTGAACATCCAGGTGAGAGTTGAAGTCAAAACCGTGATCTTTGAGTGTATTTGTTAACTATGTTGATTGAATGATAATACTTGATGCACTTGAAATTAAATGGTTGACAGGTTACGTGAGTCTAAAGTACATTTGGAAAAATTATGCAAAATTTTAAAGTTTGGTTACTTGTTTCATATTAAATTCAAATCAGAAGTTTGAAATTATTATTACCATCAATTGAGTTAGTTTAAGAATTTTGTGGGAAGATTAACTGTAAACCCTCACAAGACTTCACTCGTCCACTAGGTGTACCTAAGAGTTTAAAAGGCTTGCTACGCATAGCTAAGTGTAGTCATGTTTCCGACGAAAAGAGAAATAGGATAATAGTTTACATTTGTTTTACTAAAGTCATTGCTAGGGACTAGTAATGCTCAAGTTGGGGAGTGTGATTACACTTAAAATGTGTAATTATAAACCTCAAAAGTTAATTGACAAGCATGCATTATCTAATAAATTTTTAAGTTAGTTTGTTTTCTTTGATTCTCGAAAGAAAAGCAAATAATTGTGATTAGCAGCGATGAAGATAAGGAAAATAACAAAAATGAGCCTTTGGTACCCAGTCAAAGAGCTCCGATTCGGACTGGAGCAAGAACACAGAAAAAAAACAAAGTAAGAAGTTAGAGTAGCACACTTTGATCCAGACCGTTTTTCAAACGGTTGGGACCACTACAATATAAACCAAGTTACTGTGGTTCAGACCATAGCCACAAGTGGTCTGGACCACTGGAGGATTTTAGTCTCCGTTTTGTAAATTTTTAAGGTCTTTTCGAAGGCTCTGTAAATAAAACCTTGGTAGAGACGTTTTGGGATATTTTGTTCAACTATCGCACTGAGTTTTTCCAAAGGTTTTACTTTATTATTTTGAGTTTTTTTTAAGAATGTTCTTGAGGATATTTGAAGTTTTTATTGGCATAGTGTCTACAGTTGTCGTTTTTTGCTTCGCTTCGAAGTATGGTATTTAATTTTAGATTAAATTTAATGAAGAGACTATTTACTTGTTTTTATTCTTGTTTCTTACATTCTTGTTATGTCGATGTTAGGCTAAATCCCTCGTTCTTGATTCAACGAATCAAGGAATGGTCGATTGTTATAAACATGGTGATGTGCGTAGATCTACGTGTATTGTGTGAAAACGTACACGTAGAGATCTACAATTTTTAGATTTAATTTTATTTATTTCAAAACCATTCAAAAGCAAAAACCCGTGATCACATTCTCTATAATCATTGATAAGGATTTTTGAGTCTCAATTTTTCTATTATATTTTTAAGATGAATATGTTAAATCTGAACCCTAATATTTTTAAAGGAAAATCATCCGGCTTTATAATCCTAAACGTAAATATAAAACTGAGTTTGGAAAATTTTATAAGCTTTCATGAAAACATCTTTCCGATCTATTTTTCCATTACACGAAACTTAGATTGAGATTTAAAACAAAACACATCACTTTTGAACTAATTAATCCACTCGAAATTGAAAGTTGAATCAAGATCTTTATCTAATAGTTGCTTTAAATCTATTAATTTAGTTGATTATTGATTTAAATTCTGAATCTCAAGTTTTTGTTTAGATTAATTTTAGTTGAGAAATTTACACTTATTTGCAAACAGAAATCAATTCAAACCTCCAACCATTAGAAATCATTAGTTTTGAACTAGATAGTGAATTACTTTCACCTTTTCAAACCTATGAATTAAAATAGTAGGTTCTTTGTGGATTCGACCTTGTTTTCATCAAGTTAAAACTACACTACATGCCTTTGCACTTGGGCGTATTTTCAGACGTAATTTCTAGAGGTAGTCAACGTGCCCTGCAAAATAAGTCAATATATACATATACACAGTTTATTCACTATTGAATGGGTTAATATGCATATTATAAAGGAAATGGTAAAAACATATGCATTCTAGTGGAAATGGGTTGTATTCTTTGATCAAGTAAACCTGAAATTATGATGCGAGATGGTGACTGTGAAGAGAGGAAAATGTGGTTGATCCCTCAAAGCAGGAGCTGAGATCCCCAGCAAAGTCACCAACTATCGTGATCGGATCTGCGCGCTAGAGTCGACGAGCATGGGTCGTGAGTCTTTATTGTGACATGGTGCGTCCAAGATTGTCCAAATGTAAAAAGATATCTTTTCTTTTGAAATAGGACCTTGATTACAGAGACTAGGAGTCACTACCCGACACTTTCAAAATACGTATGTTAAGAAACTCGAGTTTTTACTGTGGTTTAAATTGTGTTGTTTTATGTTTTTTTAGAGATGTGGTTAATTACCTCTTTTTAGTGACTCTCGACTAGTATATGCAATCAGAGATAATGGGTTCAAGGGTTCAGCTATGCATGGAAACTATTACACTTGGATACCTAGGGATATCCAGAGTCCCTTTTCTACTCTTTACAGTTGTAATCTCACAATATAATTCTCCAGTTTATGATAATCATAGCATAAACCTGTATATGATGCATGAAAAGTGAAGTGGTTGAACTTAGCTCATGTGTGCATATGTGTATGTGTGCTATGTATTGAGATATCTATCTATGTGGCAAGTGATGAGGTTTTACTGGAAAACTATGTTTGACATAGAAACAGACTTATGTAGTTCTTATGAAATAGAATGAACATGGTCTATGAAAATCGATATGATCGAACTCAAGCTATGTGCTCGAGCTGCCTATGTACCCCAAGAAGGGATCAGGTCAATCGTAGTTCAGACCGAAGGTGATCTAAACTATATGATGAGATAAGATGTGAATTTGTGTGCAAATGCAAAATCTTAGCTCCAAGTCTAAGTTAGTTTTCGTAAAGATGATGGTCTATGAAGACCGTGGAGACCGACTTAGGCTATCTGCTCAAGCTACCTACGTACTCATCTAAAGAATCAGGTCGACGTAGCTCTAGAAAGTGCCTAGTGCGGAAGTGATGTGAAAATATATATGAGTGGAGACAAATGTGGTTAGAATGTCTTAGATGACAAACTAATTGGCCTTAGGCATAGTGAGCCTCTTAGATGACAAACTAATTGGCCTTAGGCATAGTGAGCCTCATCATCGGCCTGAGTAGGCTAAAAGTGTAAAGAAT
>QLOD02000013.1:26441732-26458737 GCA_003260245.2 Sideroxylon spinosum | reverse complement strand
TCTTAGATGACAAACTAATTGGCCTTAGGCATAGTGAGCCTCATCATCGGCCTGAGTAGGCTAAAAGTGTAAAGAATGACTGATGAGGTCAGTACGATGTATAGGATTAGTATGAAAGAATCTCATTTAGATATGGGATGAGGAGTCCTAGCTCTGCTAGGGAAACGACAGTTAATGCTCAGCACATAACTAGAAAAATGGTTAACTGAAAAAAAGAACCTAGGGAAAGGATCCTAGTTCTAAGGTAGTGCCTTGCGTTAGGGTGATTGACTCAAGCCCTCTGCTCGAGTTGCTTACATAACCTGTTAAGGGATCAGGTCTATATAGCTCTAACTGGTTTGAACTGTGGTGGGATGATCAGACTCAAGCATTCTACTCGAGCTACCTACAAACCCTGTTAAGGGATCAAGTCTACGTACTTCTAAATTTGGTTTGAACTATGATGGGATGACGGGACTCAAGCCTTCTACCTAAGCTTTCTACGTAACCTATTGAAGGAAGGTCTATGCAGCCCTACATCTAGTTTGATCTATTGGGTGATTACCAGACTCAAGCCTTCGACTTGAGCTGCCTACGTACCTTTTTAAAGGGATCAGGTCTACGTAGCTCTACATCTGACTATGGGAAGGAGCCTAGCTCTAGGGATGTGCCTCGTACTTATGAGTGAATGTTTGTGATCTAGGAAATGATCTTAGCTTAGATCAAGAGCTCAGTCCCTAGTGATGATGATCTAGTTTATGTAAAAGGCCTAGGGGCCTAATGTAATGTGAGTGATTGTCTACCATTTGGGAAATGAACTTAACTCAGATCTAGAGCTTGATTTCTGATGATGGTATTCTAACCTATATAAAAGGCCTAGATGCCTAAGGTGATGAGAGTGAATGTTGAGAGTGAATGTTTACCATTTGGGAAAAGAACTCAGCTCAACTCAAGAGCTCAGTTCCTGGTGATGGTAATCTAGTCTACGTGAAGAGCCTAGGGACCTACAGTGATAGGAATGCGGGATGCAATTGATATGATTAGATATGCAAGCATGTTGAATGTAATGACAACATATATGGCAATTCAAGGATGCATATCAGATATATCTAAGCAAACTCATGACTTATAAACCAATAGCTTAACCAATCCTTAAGACATTCATAGTTTTTGGAGCCTCACTTATTCATGGTGAATGCTCTGGATTGATAAACATTTGATTTCTAAGTCTGTGTCAACCTTAGTGGGTGTGTGCTTGCATGTTTGAATGTGTTCTAGCATGTCATGACATCTGCTGGTACGTCAAAATATGATGCATGGCATGTCAGAATATGTGCTAGCATGGTAAATGATGTCCTAGCATGTTATGATATGATGTGAGATGATAAATGAGCATGGTAGCTAGGCAAAGCATAATGATAACATAGCATAACAAGGCAGTATGATATGTGATCATGCTATATGATAACAATGACAGAATATAACATGGCATGGTGAGTATAAATCTAGCATGGCCTCGCATAGTAATGTAATGTTATGAGATGCCATGACATGGTGAACATGATATTATGACATAATATGGCAAGATAGAATGATGCTAGGCATAGTATGGCATGTTAGTATGATATGGACATGTTATTTGTATGATGTTTGAAATTTATACAATTTGTCTCGAGTGTATCCGGTCAATATCATATATCAGGTAAAACCCAGTCTTGAGTTGTGATCCGGGTGCCTTGCATTGACAAAGAATTTTATTTACATAATTAAAACTATTCTACTTTAATTATGTAAACAACTTAAAGCGAAACGGGGCTCAATTTGGGATTTCCGAAGTAAGTTATGTTCATTTACAAAATGCTGTGCCAAAACAAACTGAAATGGAGAAAGGGGTAGCTAAGCCTTTAACTTAACCCCTGGAGGCACTACTAAGCTGACTCTTCCTACCATTTTTGGGTATGAGGAATCCAAAAATTGCCATCAGCGGGTCTCCGGGACATGTTTAAGGATCTATGAAATGCTAAATAAAAGTCGAGTCAAGGATTTAGAGAGACCTCCTAAAGTTTGAGTTGGATAGACCTAGCTATACCATTACCTCAAGGAATGATCCCTTAACATTTGTGTATAATTTGAGGCATTCCAACTTCATCTAGATGCTCAAATTGTATCTGAGGTACTAGTGGCTTCTGTTTCGTCAATAGGAGCCATTTTAAGTTGGTAGAGCCCGGATGACCTCTTGAATGGCCTTTTGGCTGTTTTGAGCCTAATTCTATGCCCTACAACATGTCCTAGGAATTCATGTGTATTTTTATACCTTTCTGGCTAGATCTGGGCATTCTAGTTGATGTTGGTCTTTAGTTGAGTCGGTAGAGGCCATTCTAGACTTCTAGACCAAATTAACTCTTGATTCTAGATTTTGGCTCCTTCATGGATGTTGGACTTGTTTGTTTGGTGTCATGAACATGTTCGTATAGTCTGGTATTTTGTTGATTATTTACGTTTTGTTGAATTCTGGCACTTTTGACATATCATATGATTAAGAAAACTTAATCAATAGAGCACCATTCAAGTAAAAGTATCGAATAATGTAAATATTAAACGAGTGGGCAAAATTAAGGTGTCAATACACAAGATAATGAAAAGGATGAAGGGAATGTGATACATAATTAGGTGTGAGGGACCAACATAGACATCATCCCTGCTCACTTTGCAAGAATATTAAACCTCCTCGTCCTACTATGCCAGACATTACATATGCCCCTGGTAAGACCCCTTCCATACAAACCATAGCACATGAGATACTTGTAGAAGACATAGAATGGCTAGCTAAGGGCCAAGTTAGGGTAGTAGATTTGAAAAATAAGTACTAGCCCATCCATATGTTTAGTTGCTCAAATAGCCTTCCTCTAGGATGTATGGCTGAATGTGGTGAGTGTTGAGCTTAACTCATATATTGTATTGGCACAAGCAAAGTGATAGATTTACCTCTCTATCTTTGGGAATACTTAAAAGATTTTCAAGACTATCCCATGAGGCAGGGAGGCATCCCATCTGGTGGCTTTCTTACATAGTTGTTTAGGAGCTATCGAGCAAACGTTCCTAATGATCTCTAAATAGCTCCAGGCCTAAGTGCCCTCAACTACCTTCTAAGAGGAAGAGAACTAGACAAGCCACTGCTCCACGGCATAGGAAAGAGGGAAGCTCCCGCACTGAAGCCCAAGAACAAGATGAGGTAGAGGAAGTAACCAACCTACAACTAGGGAGATGCTCAGAAGCCAAGGGGCACGCCTAGATCACCTTGAGGCTATCACTAATGAATACAACTGGTTGCTGCAAAGTCTCTATAACCACCACTTCGATGTTGGAGCACCATTCCCACCACGACCACAGTAGAGAGACCATGAGATTTTGTTCTGTGTTTACGTGAGAGTTTAGTGAGTGTGTTTTATGCTATTATCATGTACTCCTAAAACTCTATATTTTGATGTTTTTAGACATGGTTTAAGTGTAGGTTGGGTATGTCATTTATATTTTGTAACCTAACACTCATAATGGATGATAAGAGTTTCATGAATGTTATTCATTTCTATTTTGCCTTACCTATTATTCTTATAATTTTATTTGTAAATTTTCTTTTTAATTTTTAGTTACTTTATGGTTGGCATTACTATATTTCCTTGAACACATTATTAAGATGTCACTAAATTACCTTTCTAGTCCAAGTTACCAACGTCTCACACATCTAACAAAGTAGTTAAGGAGCTAGAGAGCGAAAATGTTTCTATTAATTTTTGTACTAATGAGACTAGTAGCTCAAAGGTTGATTTAGATGAGTGGCCAGATGAAATATTTGAGGGGAGCATCTCCATACATTTAACGTACCATTTTCATATAGTAGCACCAAACCAATTTCTTAAGGGAGAATGGTGGGACCTTGAAATCCTAGTCTAAATGGAATAGGCAGAAATCGATGTAGTTAATGAGTGGCCTAATGCTCCCACCCCAAACACTGACGATGTAACCACTTCAACCTCTAAAGAATCATTCTATTCTAACCTTGATGGCTATGATGAATTTGATGACATGCCATCCCTCGAGGATATACCAGACGCTAAATTTGTTACAGACAAGGATGAAGATGACGTTTCTTTTCTTACTTGCGACTACGATAATGAAGCGTCCGAATCCCTTGATATTCCCTTAGATGTTATGATGTAACGTTTTGATGAATATTATGCTGACTCGAGATAATGTCTACCTTTTTTCTATTTTTTTTTAATATATTACTCATATGAAGTTCCAGCATATCCATACACAAAGTTGGGGGGCACAAACAATCTAAGGATCATATGCTCATATTTAATGCATATCACATCCCTCATTTCATCCAACTTTAGGGACACATGCTTTTTTACATTAGATATCCACATTGGGACAATGTGACTCTAAGTTGGGGGGTAGAAGTATGATAGAAGCATGTGTGCATATGCATGCATAATATATCATTTGGACCATATTTTGGCATCTGAAATCCAATTCTGATCAGAATTTTTTCTTGAAACCTAGTTTCGTTGAAAAAGTGAAATTGCATGCATGAATCTAACTAGTGCTTAAGAAAGTATTGTAAAGGAATGAATAAGTTAATTTCAGTTTTAGGTAAGAATAGAACTCAAAGTGAGCATAAAATTTTTCTAAGATATAGAAAACTTAGCAGTTACATTGTGAGAATGACAATATGTTAAGGAGTAAAGTTTATGAAAAACTAATTGCTCAGGTATGCCAAAACATAGGTGGAGATTTAAAAATACCAAATAATTGTGAGTTTCAAAGCCATATCCTTCTTTTTGATAGATTGCATCAATTATTGAATATTCTGTCATCTCTATTCTTTTCATAGCTTCATAACATCAAATTGCTTTGGAACGAAATGCACAAGATACTTTGTTTGTTTTATGCACTTGGATTAATGCTCAGAAAAGATGTTATTAGCCTTTAGAGTTATATCAAGCCATTTTTTATTATTTTAAGCCTTTATACATCTTCTTTGATCACACTGCCCTAGGAACCAACTTGAAGCCTTATGGAAATTAATAAAATGATATAGTTCTTTGTTTTAACCTCACATGAAAACCCTATCACCTTAATTAATACAAGCTAACCCTCACATATCATAAGGAAATAGTGCAAAATGAAATGAGAAATGGAAAGGAAGGCTTAAAATTAAAGTGGGATCAAAGTATTTGAGTCCAATAAGTTATAAGCTATTGACCCAAGGCTTATAAAATTGGTTTTATAATTGATTTTGATAATAACAAACATTGCACTGAATTTACAAAATTAATTTTCAAATAGACATTATATGAAAAGTTACAATTAATTTTAATTTGATAGATTCAAGATGATATGCTTGGAAGAGGTTGATATTATTTTTCAAGTATTTTTAAATAATTTGGATGAAGAAATAAGGAAATATCAAAGGTTGGAGTATCGGAAAATCAAAGTAAGATGAAGACTTGAACTAAACTCGGATGAATAGACAAACCAGACACATGTTAGTATATTGATGATATCTGAAGATCTAACAGTTCAATTTTTATGAAATTTTTATATAGTAAACTAAACTTCCATATCAACAACTTTACCAAAGAAAAATTTTGTGGATCAAAATTTAAGATGTCCCAAAATGATATGGAATATTGGTCATTACATACGAGATTTTAATTCTAAATTCTGGAGCTAGTCTTGGTTTTTGAGACATAACTCATACTCTATAGCCTTAAAAATTCTGATTTTTGGTATGTGGAAATAAGACTTACAAAGCTATAACTTTTGTTGTTTAAGTTTCTTCAAATTCTAAAAGCATCATAGTCAAACAGTAGCCTTAAGTGGAAATATAGATTTAGAACGTCAGAAAAAACGATCTAGAGCAAGTCTCGGTTTGGAGGCTATATCTGAATCTCTAACCATTGGATGAAGCTAAAATTTGGCCAAAATATATTTGAATTATATATCTATAATGTCATTACTTTGAGGCAATGTCAGTTATGAACTTTATGAGGGAAAAAAAATTTCACGAATATATCTTTAAAAATCTGATCAGAAAGGTAGCTTGGAAGCAAGGACATTCAAAAGTTTTCGAGGGCAAAAGGGTATTTTCACTTAGTAACGTCCATTTAGAGATTTTTACCTATAATAGAGCATTGAACTTAGATTCAAGCAATAGAAGAAAGAAAGAGATGAGTGCTTAAAAAGAGAAACAAGAAAGTTCATCATTTTGTAAATATAGAGTGATTTCTTCTTACACTTGTGCTTCATCTTTTATACTTAACTTGTGCGAGTTTCTTTTTTATTTGATTGAGTGTTAAACTCATCTTTGTTATTGTAAGAGAGGAAATTTATAAACCTCTTAATTTGTGAGAGTTTAGTGAGCTCTTGTTAGTTTTGGTTCAAATGTTGGAACCAAAATAAGGATATTTTTTTAGAGAGACTTGTGGAATGATTTGGAGATAGAATCACTTGGTGTAAGTAATATGGGGATAAAATCACTTGGGAGATTTTTCTTTTTTTTTTTTTTTTTTTTTTTTTAACACTTGGAAAGCTAGTGTATAACAAGTCCTTCAAAGAATAGTGAAGAAATCTCAAGGAAAGCCTTGAGGAGTGGACATAGGCATCATTGAAGAACCATTATAAATTGATTGTGTTTGCTTCTTTTCCATTCTCTTTATATTTATTGCAAACACTGGCACTCACTCTTCATCCATAAATATTGAATATTTTTTTAAGTGCATTCCATTTTCTTGTTATCTTTTTCATCTTAACATATTTGCTTTAAGGGGTGAAAGTTTTATTCGCAAAATGTTTTAAGTAACCTTATTCACCACCCTGTAGTGTTGCTATTTGCGACAACATAAGTGATATAGGTATCAATAGTGGATAGTTTCTGATTACAGTCACCTACATGCATCTGTTATAAATAATGATGCTTGGCAGGTTTTATTAAAAAACAAAATGAGAGCTTCAAGTATTGATCCTTAGGTATAAGAGGAAGGGAAAAACGGAAAGTTATGGGGAGGAATGAAATGTAATGTATTATTCTGTAAATCCTTAAGACATGCACTTTGAACTCCCTATCCTCCATTTGTTAAACCAAGCCAAGCTACAACCATGTAAAAGACCCAATAAACTTTAGGTGAAAGACATTTTGAAAAAGAATTAATTTAAATTGTGTGACCAAATGAAGTCATCTTGATTAATGCATTGATACATTCTTCCATGAAGCTATCCTAACTTATATATATGTTTTAATTCTTCTATGATTTATTAAGGTTCATTGCATAAATTTGTCTTTGTATTCTAGAATGAACCTAGAGTGAAACCTTACTTTAGAGTGAATTTATTTGTTAAGTGATCAACTTGGTAAGGTTAGGAGTCGAAGCCACTACTTTTAGGTTATATTTGGCAATGGATTGAACTTGGTTAAGTTTGATATGCCATGAATAAGATCTATGCAATTTTTGAGAGATATCACTTGCCTGCTACTGACTTTAACCCACAATATTCTTCTAACCAATTGATATTTGAATTAAAACTAGTTATAGCTTCGTGGGTAGTTTTACTTTAAGGTATTTTATTGCTAGGGACTAGTAAAATTCAAGTTGGGGAGGAGTGATTACACTTGAAAAAGTGTAATTATAAGCCTCAAATTAAGTCATAAAACATGCATTTTATTTGTTATTTGGGAGAAATTTATTTATTTTGAAGGTCTAATGGTTTTTGTATTTAAAATGTAGAAAAACAACGAAAAAGAGCAAGAATATCAAGGATGAGAAGGATGAAAGGGAGAAAAAGGATGAAAGTGTCCTGCTATCTAAGTCTCGACATTCAGACATTCAATTCAGATAGCAGTGAAGCAATGATGAAGGAAACTGACAAAAATAACGAAGAAGAAGCATTTTTGTCTTTGTCATGCAGATGGGAATCTACCGTTCAGATGCCATTGTCTAGTAGCCAAGGAGTCCTAAACCTAGGAAATTTTGAGTTTTTGAATTTCAATTTTTGTTCTTGTTATCCGGACGCCAGTTTGCCATCCGGACAGCGAGGTTTAGTTAGCATCCATAAATTCTGCTTTAATTTTTAGTGTTTGTTGCCTATAAATAGGCTTGTGCAGTCAAAAGTATAACATTCTTTTCTTAGCCATTTTCTGTCAATTTTCAGAGTTCTAGGTTCTAGTTTTTAGTTTTAGTTTGTTGTTTGGATGCTTTGATCGTTTTGGATTCAAGAACTATTCAAGAATCTCATTCAAGTTCTGAATAAATCTCCAGTTTTTATTAATGCAGTCTAATCTTTTTATCATGTGTTCTTTATTATCTTATGTTCATTTGTGTTTGATGATGTTAGGCTAGATTTCTATCCTTGATTCAACCCATCGATGATGGGTAGGTTTTTATTCGAAGTTTGAATGCCATGCGAACCTTTCACGAAAGGTAAAACTTGCATGTTAGGGTTCCTATTTTATGAACTGATTCAAAAGTTTTTGAAAACATATTATATCGATCACATTTTCTTAAAATCACTGATGAAATTATATGATTAAAATAGCTACATATTTTTTAAATCAAATAAATCAAGTTTGGACCAAAGATGAGTTAATAAGAATATCTTTCTAGTATTTATTTCCTCTATATGAAATATAAACTATGCTTTGGAAAAATATTTTATCATTGATATCTTTCGGTTTATCTTTCCTAAATGAGCAACCTAAACTGAGATAAAATTACATTCAAATTTGAGAATAAATAACCTACCCGGATTCGTAAGTTTAATCATATCGTTATCATTTATTCAAAACCCTAAGTTTTATTACCTTGCTTTAGTTTAATTTTATTTGAATTTTACTTGTTAATTATTTAAAGTAGAATTGATTTCAGTGCTTCTGTTTTAGTTTAATATAATATTTGCAATTTTATAGCTTAAGGTATTTTATGAGATTAATGTTTGATAACTATTAGGATTAATTTGAAAAACCTCATTCTCCACTGTATTTATTTTTCCACACCTGGAAAACATAAGATAGTATAACTTAGAGAATTTAGATTTAAGAAATATTAGCTTCCCTGAGAGTTCAACACTTGGTCTCATTAAGTAAAACTATGCTGTACCCTCTTGCACTTGTGATGTATTTTTAGTTAGATTAATTTGAAGCAGTCATTTGCCTATCCTATTTAGCAAAAAGGGTTGCAAAACGACCTTGAGTAAGAGTTTTGCATGCCTTACCGAGAAAACTTGTTTGCCTAACAAAACAAGTTTTTTGCTTGTTGGGTTATGCAAAACATTTGTTCAAGTCCAAACAAATCCATAATAGGGGCCTCCCCCTCCTCCTTTTCTCATCCACAACTGGCACATCTTCAAGGCTCTCAAGGACAAAGCTTCTCTCTAGAAAAAGCTCATTTTTGGTATAATTTTCTCTTTCTAGAAAATTTATCTTATATTTCAATTCAATGTACTTACATAATTAGAATAGAATAGTTTTAATTGTGTAAATAAAATTCGAATAGAATAATTTTAATTGTGTAAATAAAATTCTTTGTCAATAAAAGATGTCTAGATCATAATTCAAGATTGGATTGTACCTGATGTATGACATTGACTAAATTTATCCGAGACAATTTTGTAAAATTTCACACATCATACGAATGACCACATCATATGACCATATCATATCATGCCATAATATCATTTTATCATGCCATACCATGTCAAAATACCATATTTAACATGTCATAACATCACATAACCATGCCAGGCCATGTTGAACATCATATTTGCTATGCCATGTCATCTCTATCATGTTATGCCATGCTATTATCATCCTATACCATGCTAACAAGCCATATTGCCACGTTATACCATACCATAAACATGCTGTGCCATGCTAACATGTCTTATTATCATCCCACATCATGCCTTGACATGCTAGGACATCATTTACAATGCTGTGACATGCCATGTACCATGTCTTGACATACTGGCATATGCCTTGATATGCTAGAACATATTCAAACATGCAAACACTCACCCACACGGGTTGATGCAGACTTGGAAATCAAATACTTTCCAATCCAGAGTATTCACCTGAGTGAGCGAGGCTCTAGAGATTGAGAATGATTTAGGATTGGTTAAGCCAATGATTTCTAAGTCATGACTTTCCTTAGATATATTTGACATGCATCCTTGAATTGGTATCCATGATATAATATAAGTTGTTATTACATTCAACATGCATGTACTTGATCATGATAATTACATCACATTAGGCTTCTAGGCCCTTCACATAGACTAGATCATTGTCACCAAGAATTGAGCTCTCGATCTAAGCTGAGTTCCTTTCCCAAATGATAGATATTCATTTATATGTGCTAAGCGCATCCTTGAAAGTTGAGTTCCTTATCAGAGTGAAGCTCTTTCCTCTAGTTACGAGCTAGCCACTAGTTGTTTTCCTCTTACCTAGAGCGAGGCTCCATTCCCACAGTTATGCATGAAGCGCTGTCTCTTCCCTCGGAGTAGAACTCCCAAACGGAGTAAAATTCTATTACCAGTTATGTACGAGGCATTAACTGTTTCCCTCTTATCCACATGTGCTATGTGCATCCTTGAAGCAATGCTCCTTTCCATAGTTATGCCAGGTACTAATTGTCTTACTATTCAAGAGCTATATAGACCTAATCCCTTCAAAAGGGTACGTAGCTAGCTCGAGTAGAAAGCTTGAGTCCAGTCACCCTAGTGTGAAATGCTAACTTAGAGTTAAGATTTACACCTACACAATAATTTAGAATGTTAAAGCTAGGTAGACCTGATCCCTTAATAAGGTACATAGCAGCTCAAGTAGAAGGCTTGAGTCTGGTCATCATAGCAGAAGCACTGACTAAGAGATAAACTCTTTTCCCTAGTTAGACGCGAGGTGTTAAGTTTCTCTTCTCTAGAGTGAAGATCCTTTCCATATTTAGGCGTGAAGCATTAACTATCTCTTCCCTTGGAGTCAAACTCCCTAACAGAGTGAAACTATATCTCCAGTTATGTGCAAGGTACTAACTGGCTCCTTCTCACTTGGAGCAAGGCTCCATTTGCTCCGTTATGCGCTTAGCACTAAATATCCTTCTTACTTGCAACTAAGATTCCTTTTTCTAGTTAAGCATTTCCTAGTTATACACTAGGCATCAACTATCCTTTCCCAAGCAGAGTAAAACTCCTTCCACCAGTCATGCGCTAAGCATTAACTGTGCTTTATCATCTGGAGTAAGGTTTCATTCCTCACTTATGCACTAAATGTTAATTGTCTCTTACCCTTTGAATCCAAGTTCCTTTTCCAGTTAAGCACAAGATGCTAACTATCTTTTATCATCCAGAGCGAAGCTCTCTTTCCAAGCTATACATGAGGTGTAAACTTTCATTTCAATCTTAGAGCTAGGCTCTTACAATACAAAGGCTATTACTCCTAACCCATACCTAAAGTTAGGACTCCTTTTCTTCTTAATCTCATCTCAACAGTGAGGCTCCTTCACACTGATCTGCACTGACCCTCTCAGTCGCCTTCTCATACACATTTGAAATTCACACCCACACTAGGTTGACCTGATCCCTCAGAAGGTTACATGGATAACTTGAGCAGATAGCTTGAGCGTGGTCTCCTCGGTCATCTTAGACCACTATCTACGCTAAGCACTAACTTGGACTTAAAGCTAGGCTCTTGAATTTGCATACCAATTCACTTCTCATTAACATGTGGTTTGCATCCCTTTAGGTTTGAATTATGTTTGACGTGATCCTTTCACAGGGTACGTAGGCAACTTGAGCATATAGCTTGCGTTCCGTCACATTGGTCTTTATAGGCTACATTCATTCTCAGCACACACATACTCTTGCATAAGGAATACATAAGTCTAATTCCATATCAAACATTATTTTTCAGTACAAATCTCATCACCTGCCATATAGGTAGACATCTCATTACACTCACACATATGAGCTAAGCTTGGCCGCCTCACATTTCATACATCATTTGCATTTTGGGTTGTACATATTGATTATTATAAATCAGAGTATTATATTGTGAGATTATGAATGTAAAGAGTGAAAAAGGGACTTTAGATATCTCAAGGTATCTAGGTGTAACAACTTCTGTGCGTAGTCGAATCCCTAGACCATTATCTCTAATTGAACAGACTAGTTTAGAGTCACTGAAAGGGCTATTTTTAAAAACATAACTAAAACCTTTTAAAACAGAATTAAAACTTGGGTTTCTCAACACGCCTATTTTGAAAGTATCGGGTGACAACTCCTAGTCTCTAAAATCAAGGCCTATTTTAAAACAAAACATAGATTTTCATATTTAAGCGATCTCGAATGCACCATGTCGCAATAAAGATAGAAGGCCCAAGCTTGTCGACTCGGCACGTTGATCTAGTTGTGACACAGGGCTATCGAGTTATAGACTGAGATTGAATAACTAAGGCTATCTACACACTTAGAACTTCAGAACCTTTTGTACCCCATGATTGAGATCTGGGGATTTGATTTGATATACTAAGACTATGAGACTAGGGCTATCAATAGACTTGGGCTACGGGACTAGGGCTATCTAAATTATTTGGGTTTAGTTTTGTGACCACAGACTAACCTTGCATAGCACCTGACTCATAGTATGATATTTTGGTGTATATAAATATTATTGTGAGGTGACTGAGATGATGGATGATATATTTTAGTATGAGACTACGGGTTCCTGGCTAAATAACTGTCTATTTTGGAATAACTTGTTAAAAGTGAAAGTTAAGATATTTTTAGTTATACATTGAATGATTGAATGATTAAGAAAATAAAAGTACTAAACAAAGTAGAAATCAAAACTCTCACTTGCCGATTCTTCAAGAACTCCTTAGATTTGGCTCGAGAACCTACCTAAATACTTAGTAACGTTTAAATTTATTAACAGAAAATTGTTATAACATAGTATTTCAAAGAAATCTCTAATTCTTATACGAATATGATAACAAGAAGTGAAGAACATATAATTTAATACAAATAAATTAATAAATAAAAATTTTCATTTAATTATAATTTGCCATTAAGGTAATTCATTTTTACTAAACACTATAATTGATTTTGCTAAAATACATTCTTGAAAATTCCCTTGGTATGCCAAACATATATGATTACGCTTTTGTGTGATTTAAAAGTTAGATACACGGTATAAGAGAATTTAGATCAATGTAAAATTTAAACTAGATAATGATTAGAATTTAAATAGAATTGTAATTATAAATTAAGATAATAATTAATGTAGAATTTAAATAGAATTTAAATATTTTTTGAAAAGCTAGAATTTAAATAAAATATATCGGATAGTTATACATTCATTTATTTTATTTTTATTTTATCTCAATTATCTAATATTATTTGAATTAAATTGTAATTTTAAATTTATATAATAGAATAAAATTTAACTATTGCTAGAATAACAAATATAAGAAATGTATACGACTTTAAAATTTTACAAGATGCTATCTAATAAGATATGATTTATTGTCACTTAGCTAATACGATATGATATGATTTTATTATCTTTTATAATAATTTATTAAAATATATAAAATGATAAAATAAAATAAAAAGGTAGAAAGTTATATGATTAGAATTTATTTGATAATGTTTTTATTTTCTATTTTTTTTTGTTTATGTTTTTAAATTTTTATAAACTAGCAACATAAACTTATTTAATAAACCCATTTAAGTTTTTTTGTGTCCAAAAGATAAGAACTCAAACAGAAAGGGACCATTTAATAACATTGTCATTTTTCTATTTCTATTTATTTGTCTAAGTTTTCTATTTTTTATTTTTTGTTGTGCTTTTTTTCTGAAATGAAAACAGAAACCGTGTTTGAAAATATAATTTTATTCATAAATATTAATTTTTATTTTCATAAAATATTTGATTTTATTAGTTTTTAAAAACGTAATTTAATTTAATATTATATATTTCAATTAATTTAATTCAATAAATATAAAATATATTAAATAATAATTTAATTATATTATTTACTAAAATAATTAAGTAAAATATAATTCTTATATCATTTAATTCAGTAAATAAAAAACATAGTAATTATAATTTAACTATATTACTTATTAAAAACAATTGAATAAAATATATTTCAAAAAAATTTAAATAATTTAATTATGATATTTATTAAAATAATTTAATAAAATATATTTCAAATTAAATAAATAAATTTTTTTATTTATGATATTTATTAAAAATAATATAATAAAATATATTTCATATTAAATAAATAAATTTGTTTTAATTATGATATTTATTAAAAATAATATAATAAAATATATTTCATATTAATTAAATTTATTAGATTAAATTAATTAATTAATTTATTTTTTTATATATTCGAAATAATTTAATAAAATATATCTATAAAAATTAAATTAAATTAATTATTAAATTAAAATATTTTATTTTATTTTATTATTTATTTAAAATAATTTAATTATTTATCAGAAATAAATTAATAATATATAATACATATTAATTTAGATAATTAATTTAACTAATTTAATTATATTATATTATTTATTAAAAATAATTTTAGTTTAATAAAATATTTGAATATAATTATTTATTTTAATATGATGCAAGAAAAATAGATAAATTATTAAAATTGACAAAATGTTTGTAATAAAAAAAATAGACCGAAAAGACTTTTTTCTATTTACGTTTTTCTGTTTAAGTTTTCATCTTTTTGAAAATAAAATAACATAAACAGATTTATCAACCAAGTTTCTATTACTAGTATATAAAATTTTAAAAATATAAACAGAAAACAAAACCTCACCAAACAAGGCCAAAAAAAAATGTTTTTACTCTATCTTTTTAGTTACAAATATTTTGTCCTTTTTATTTCATCGAAATAAAATAAATTATATTATTAAAATGGAATTATTTTTAATAATAATATAACGTAATCAAATAAGTTAAATTAATATGTATTATATTTTACTAATTTATTTTTAATAAATAACTAAATTATTTTAATAAATAATAAATTAAATTAAATATTATAATTTAATAGTTAATTTAATTTAATTAATATAAAACACTTTAACGAAATTATTTTGAATAAATAATAAAAAAATAAATAAATTAGTTTAACTTAATAATCAATTTAATTTAATAAATTTAATTGATGTGAAATATATTTTATTAAATTATTTTTAATATATATCATAATTAAATTAAGTTAATTAAATTAAATTTATTTATTTAATATGAAATATATTTTATTAAATTATTCTTAATAAATACCATAATTAAATTATTTTAATTATTATGAATTATATTTTATTCAATTTTTTTAAATAATATGATTAAATTATAATTAATGTATTTTATATTATTGAATGAAATAATATAAGAACTATATTTTATTCAATTATTTTAATAACTAATATAATCAAATTACTATTTAATATATTTTTTATTTATTGAATTAAATTAATTTTTTAGAAACTAATAAAATTGAGTATTTTTGTGATAATAAAAAATTAATAATTCTAAATAAAATTATATTTCCAAACACAGTTTCTGTTTTTATTTAAAAAAATAAAAACAAAAAACAAAAAATAAAAAAATAAATAGATGAACAAAAATGAAAAAATGACAACGTTAACAAACGGTCTCATAATAAAAGTGTACGTTAAATAAAAATAGTAATATCAAGTGATATTTATGAAAATTTAAGATTGAATAAAATGATGATAAGTGGTATTACATAAAATCTTCATTTCATATTACATAATTATAATTATAAATTAAAATAAGGATTTATCTTTTATTTTATTTAATAATATTCTTACAATATATATATTTTTAAAGATAACGAAACAACTATTGATATATTATACAAATCATGGGAAAAACAAAAAAAAAAGTTATAATAATATTTTATTAAATTACAATTAGAATAAAGGATAAAATTTCGATTAAACAATTATATATTTACTAATTTTATAATTTTTTTTATAAAATTTAATAGTTTATATAAATTTTATTCCATCTCATATGATAAAAAGTACAAAAAAATAAAGTTAATAGTTGAGTTGGGTATGAGTTAAAGTATTATAAGAATTTATTATCTTTTAAATAATAATTTATTAAAATATATAGTTTGAATAAAATTGTGAATCAGTGATAATTACATATAATTCTAATTTTTTTTAGATTGCATGATTATAAATTAAGATAATTATGTTTAAAATCGATATATAAATAAAATTTTTTAATATAATTATGAATAAATGTCACGTATTAGATACATAGCGTGAGTTGGATTTTATGTGATTTGGTAAAGTTCCTAAATTTTTCTTTATATATATTTAGCTAGTGATTAAACTCTTGCAATGCACAGATTTTTCATATTATGTATTTATTTTAATTTTTAATTAAATTTTAGTTTAATAATCACTTAAGAAAATAATTTTTATTTATTTATATGCAAAATTTATTTAAGTTGTTAAATAATCATTTATTTTTTTAATAAATTACATGTACAATTAATTTATTTTTATTGATTAAAATATCACATGATAAATAAATTATTATTATCACTTAATTATTATTATTATTATTATTATTATTATTATTACGATAAAAATTAGGTTAAACTATAATTAGAATAAATGATAAATCAAATAAAATTTATAATAGATTTGGATTAAAAATATATATTTAATGTCATAAACTTATGAATAAATTTATATTTTTAAATTTATAAAATTATATTTAAAAAATAAATTTTAAAATAATTATCTAAAATGTATAACTAAAATATAAAATAAATTCATAAAATTATATTTAGTGAAATTATATTTTTAATAAAATCATAAAATTATCACTTAGTATTTAATTTTTTATAGAAACTAAATTCTAGTATTTAATGTTGATATAATAATTTAAAAATTA
>QLOD02000013.1:26334098-26381031 GCA_003260245.2 Sideroxylon spinosum | reverse complement strand
AATGCAGGAGTTGATGCTCGTAATGGCCCAGTAGGATAGCTAGCCATGTTGGATTATTCTAGTTATATGAACTGTTTAACTTTTTATTTTTAATTTTTTTATTTTTTTTAATTTTAATGTAATGGAGTTTTGATTTGGGCCCATGTTTGTGGCATGACTTTGTAGCCCCTTTTTGGGGTATTTTTAAGATGTTTGAATGTTCAAGAAATTGAATAATACTTATTTTAATTAGCTTCCGCTCTGATTAAGTTATATTTGATATGATTTGATGTGTATCTGTGGATTTAGTCCTCACGTTCTTGGATTGTGAAATTCGGGGCGTGACACCTCATCTCTTAATGAAAATTTGGTAAAAATGCATAATACTGTATTAAGGGCATTGGGAGTGTAAAAAATTAGTAAAAATTATAAAGGTTATGATATCGTAATTCATATAGTAAAATAAAAAATAAATAATTTTTAAAAACCTTTAGTAGTGTTTTAAAAAATTTCAAACAGAGTAATAAAGTTACTTTAGTCTGTCACTAACTTTGTAGAAAGTAAAAAGCGCTAGCCCAGTCGACGAATTTATGAGGAAGAAGACACCAAAATTGACTATTACAATAGCTAAAGTGCAAGGAAATTTACTTTATTCTTTGCATTATTGAAGCTAGCTCATCACAATAGTTGTTTAAATAGTTAATGCGAACAAAAGCTGTTGACGAATTTGTGAGGAGGACGACACCAAAATTGACTACTACAAAAGTTAAACTGCAATTAATAGTTTTGTCTTTAACCAATGTTGAAGCTAGCTCATCACAATAGTTGTTGTTGATGTGTAATTTGATTTTTGGGAGTATAGCACTAGACCGAATGATAAAAGAAAAGGTATAAAAAGACAACACATGAGAATGATAATTTTAATTATACTTAATTAGCACATATAAATTTTTATATTGTGAGTAAAGTAAATTTAACCCGCTAAGTTAGTGATTTTTTTTTTTCCCTTGAACCTGAGAATTAGATTGCAAAAAACATGTAAGAGTAATATTTGGGAGCACATCACTAGTATGAATGGTAAAAGAAAAAGTACATACATGAGGATGATAATTTTATTTAGACTAAATTAATTGGGTACACATAAATTTATATGCTATGAATAAAGTAAAATTTACCCGCTAAGTTAATGAATTTTTTTTTTTTTTTTTTTTTGAAATTGAGAATCTACTTTCTGACTAAGTGCACGGAGAAAGTTCCTTAATTTGAAGCATGCACAATGGGTGTAGAATAATTTTTTCTTTCTGCAAAAACTCTTTTTATATAGGAGAAAGCCCTTTAAATAGGGTGCATTGATTGTGAAATTTCTAAAGACTCAATTTCTCAAAATTTATCTACATCTCATTATAGCTAGCTATCTCATAATTTCTTACAAAAAGTCTAACTTTTTATATTATATTGTAATCATTGATCATTTATTCTTATACAGTTAGCTCATCAAAACAATTAATGTCAAGATAATGATCACTTAACGTATTCTTTTTAGGCAGTGGGAACTACAAATCAAGTAATTTACTACTAAAATTGAAATTGATAAAGATGATTACATCACTAGTTCTAAGAAATTTTGAATTAAACAGACGTTAGTCCAATTTAGGTACTTGTGAGAGAGGCCGGGTCTAAATTGACTTTGTCAACAAAGCGCAAATAGCTTTGCCTTTAACCATTGTGCAAGATGGCTCATCTTGATATTAAATTATTGATGAAGGCTATTTTGTCACCAATGTGTACAATCACTATCACAGTTTATAAATTTGTGAGGAAGACTTGACCTAAATTGACTACTATAGAAATTAAAATGCAAGTTCATTTAGTTTGGCCTTTAACTATCGTTGGAGTTAGCTCACCACGTTTATTGCTGTTGATAGTGCGATTTGAAAAAGTAATGATTTTTTAGAGCATAGCGCTAGAGCGAATTGTAAAAGAAAAGAGAATAAAAGAGAGCAGATGAGCATGATTATTTTATCCATATTTAATTAGCATACATAAACTTTATATGCCATGGTTAGAGTAAATTCTACTTGTTAAAAGTAATGAATTTGAGTATGGATGACAGCAAAATAAATACCTTAATGGGTATGAAGAGAATATGGGTAGAATACCTCTATGTATTGATTTATCTATTTAATTTTTAAATACTTTTTAACTATATATATAAGATATATTATATTTAGATATTCAAAACAATTGGAATAAAAATCTAATAAACATAGTACAAATGTCACAAATTTATCATAAAATTTTAATCACAATGTAAATAAAAAGTATTTCAACGAAGATAGAGTACAGATATTAATTTTAATACCTGTCTAGGTATGAGTAAAGATATTAAAAATCAGTTTAAGTAAAAATAAGGTATATTTTGTCAAGGCATAATGATGATTGCATTTGCATTCAAGCTAGCCCAGACACACTGAGTTAAAAAAAAAAAAAAATGAAACATAACTCATAGTCCCCTCATGCAAAAGAAGAGAGAGAAGAAACATTATGTACCATGTACATCAAGTTGTTTTAGAACCTGTTAATCTGATTCATCTTCAAAATCTATATTACAATATAAGTTACTCGATGTAACATATGTCCTATGTGGCATTGAGAGGTGGGAATGAGTTTTCGTGTCATTGGCACAGGTAATACCTAGTTATTTTATAAGGTGAGAGTAATTCAAAATTTTTTATATGAAAAAAATATAATCAATACGAGACATAGATATATACTTAGCGCCAGCAATCATAAATGCAAACATAACAAAAATATGAAATCTTTAGTGGCAATACAAATCAAGTAATTAAATACATCACTCCGGGGCAATTTGATATGCATGTCAGACATAAGCTCTCCCATGCCTCTAAAGTACCATTGGTCTAGCTCAGCTCAATCACCTCAAAAGTAGTAGGTTTGACTACAGGTTTCACAGGGCTGCGGGTTGAATTGTAAAAATGAAAAATCTTGATTTGATTGCACTTCGACAAGATATAATTTTTCATATTTTGTATTAATTGTGTTATAATCAAATTTTTTAACTTGTATTTTTATTTTACAATTAATTTTAATTAAATTAAATTAAGATCATTAGATCACTATAGTTAAATTAACTTCGTCCATTTTTGCGTATCAGCCTTGCAGTGCATTTTTGCATTGCAGCTTTCGAAACCTTTCATTACCCTACAAACAATTTTTTGCATTCAATAGTAATGCATTTA
Source organism: Sideroxylon spinosum (assembly GCA_003260245.2). NCBI lineage: Eukaryota > Viridiplantae > Streptophyta > Magnoliopsida > Ericales > Sapotaceae > Sideroxylon > Sideroxylon spinosum. The sequence goes on along the minus strand of QLOD02000013.1, from coordinate 26,377,792 downwards.
TTAAGTATATGGTGCATTATCCAATAGTGACTTTTATATAAGAGATATTGGCACTCCTCAAAAATTTCCCTCCCTCCTCATTCTTTTACTTCTACAAAATTACTAAATTTATCCTATAATAAAGGTCAATTAATCCAAAAAAATCAAATACCATAATTACCTTCCCTTTTTCTTTATTATTACGAAACTTATATCCTCCATTTTTCATTGTTTTATAACATCATCTGCGTTTTAGTCATTTGCATGTTAACTTAAAAAACTACAGTCATTTATAATTTCATGAGGGTGTGTGAGTGAGCTTTTCTATATATATATATATATATATATATTTAAATTAGCTTTAGAAATATAATTTTTAGGTTTATTTTATCCAAAATCAAAGAAGAAATTAAAAAGATTATTGTTTTTAATTGATACAAAGTAAGGATTATATAATCCTTGATGAATTCATATAAAAATAACTGAAATAAATGTAAATCAAATTGAAATTCAAATCCTAACATTCATTCCCAAAACAAGCTATCATTAAATAAAAACAATATGGCCCTATTTAAAATAATTCTGTAGTTTTATTAAAAACCCTCTATAAATTACCAAGCCCAAAAAAAAAAGCGTAATAAGAAAAAAAAAAACTAATAATGTAATAGCATAACCACCAACAAAAATTAAAAAAAATAAAGAAATATTATTTGCAATTTATTCTATAATGTTTTGATAGAAGTCAATCACATGAAAGAGAAATACTAGAAAAAATTAATAGTTGCTCTGTTATTTGAGAGATTCAATAATTCATGATAATATGAAATTTATTCTATATTGCTTGTACACAAAATAATAATAATAATGATGATGATGATAATAATAATATTCGAAAGGTTCTCTTCAATAAAATTATCTTCTGTAGTGTTCCGTTTAAGGTTTAATAAACCAAAGAAATATATATACGAATGAAAATATACATTAGATTATGAGAGATGTTGTTGTAGAAAACTAAAAAACACTGAGTTACTGAAAAGTGAAAAGTGGAAAATGTTAGTTTTATAATAAGAAATGAAAAGGGAGGACAATTGTGGTATTTAAGATGTACTAATTGTCCTCCATAATTACAAGGATAGTTTTATAGTTTCATAGAGAAAACAATTAAAAGGAGTGGGAAAACTTTTGAAGGTGTACTAATATCTCCACCTTTTTTATATTATGCTAATAAATAAATTGGACTTTTGAGAAGGATGTTCCATCGTCCCAACAATAATATCACATTTTAACTGGTACTAACGTATAAATTATGCATAACGGCAATACATGTTCGTATTATGACATGTAAACTCTCATTTTTTATAATCAAGAGAAGGTATATCTTTCATATACTGTCAACATATATGTAATAAATATATATATATATAAATATACATGAGATAATTAACTGGCATATTGCAGGGACAGCTTCCACTTATAAAATTAGCATATTGCAAGGACTAGATAGTTGCAAGGGATTAGTGAACATGAGTCCACTACTATTCGTACTTTCCACACCGTAGCCCATTATTTCCTCCTCCTTCATAAAGTGAACATTCTGCTACAGAAATAGGGATACATTTAACAATAATTGAAGCTAGTTCATCACAACAGTCATTGTTGATCGTGTGTGATTCGGCAAGCAGCGGTTTTGTAGAGCATGTCACCGATACGAATTATAAAAGAAAGAATACAAAAGAATGGTTATATTTTTAAATTTTTATTGATAGGTGTTGGTATAAAAAATATCATCCCGACCACAATTGTGTTTCCCCGACCACATATCACACCCCCGACCAAGGGGTATACTCTAGTTGTATTGGGACTAAATAGTTTGGTAGTTACGTTGTACGGTTACTTTACTTATTATACTTAAGTACTTCATGAGACAAAATCTGTAAAATATATACAACAAAGCCACTTCCAGACGTTTCCCAAATCTTACACCATCTGGCATTCAATGCTAGTCACCCTTATCCACTTTAAGTCATATCAAAATAAAGCAATAGTCACATCAACAGAAAATATGTCATACACTCCATGTATAAATACCATAAACGAAGTCAAGGTATAGGTTTTTTTTCTCTCTTTTTCTTCTTCTCTGCCTCTTCTCTTTCTTGATTTGGCCCTCTCTCTCTCTACATAAGAGTGCTATTCATAAGCCTGTATTGACTTAAGTTTCGGAAGGGTTGTGGTCGGGAATCCCCCGACCTCTCCTTTTAATCTGTTTTCCATTGGCAGGTTTACGAAATCTTCTTTCCGGTGGACGTGGAAGGCAAATTCGGCAGTGATCTTTTTATTGCCGAACAATAGGAATTAACAAATTTAAAAATCCTGAAAAATTAAACTTCTAAAAACTCATTCACGAGTTTATGATAGTAGAAGAGGGGACTGAAGCCCTCAGAAGTCTCAAGTAGCAATAGTAATTTTGTCACACAATTATATTTTTGAAATTATGGGTAATGGAAAGGGGTTAACTATAAAAATGAAATATTATTTGGAGAATTGGATATAATAAGTAACATGTATTCATCCCAATTACCTGATTAATCATCTCAATTATTGGGTAGCAGGTTTTATTACCTCATTGCCGTCTCATATTTCAAGGATATGTGTACCAATAGCATATAATGAATGTAAATACCCGTCAATTTTGAGGGTAGTAACTGGTTTAAATCTTTCATTGTTTATCAAGTCTGTTCGAATATCTTTTTTTATGATCAAGAATAGGTAAAGGGGAAATACGTAATCTTAGCTTGACTCATTATTATTCCTAATCTTGAGTCCTCTCAATTCTTAATTTTAAATGCGTGAGTGTTATTATCCTAATCATATAATTTATGTGGTAATAATGTATTGATTACAGAGTAAGGTGTCAATAGTTTAATTCTATTATATTTTAACAATAATGGATTGATTACAGAGGAAGAGTAGGGGGTCAATAATTTAATTATATAGCATTTCGATAATAATGTATTGATTGCCGGACGAGAGTAGGGTATCAATAGTTTGATAGTATTGCATTTCAGTAATAGTGTATTGATTAGATAAGAGTCATTATCCTAATGGAAAACGTTGCATTTTACAAATCAATGTTCGACAACATAAGAAAGTGTTTGGAGAAAAAAAATTAGTATAAATGGATAAAAGTTGCAGTTTTATATTTCATAAAATGAATAAAAAATTTTAAATTTTATAAAAATTGATTTTATATTTATTTATTTTAGAACTCTAAACAATCCCTTGATAAGGGATTTATTAGGTAAGGGTCATAATGAATGATAGCTAGCTTTTTAAATTTAAAAAATGACTTTTGTTACCCGGTATTTCTAGACAAAGGATTAATAAAAATATGTTATATAATAATATTTTACATTTTTTCTATGCATAACTCCATCAAAATTTGAAATATAATTACACAGTATGTATTTATTGTTATTTAATGAGTTATTTGGAGATTCTTACAAAATATATCATCCTTCTTGGGTTATTAAATTAAAATTTAATGATTAAAATAAATTTTTTTTTTTTTTTTTGGGGGAAATCGACATCATTCGATGTCCACAAGTGTCACCCACTTTTCCTCGAAAGTCTGAAAAATGAACAACCTAGTAGTCATTGTCTTAGCTACCAACAAATTTTTATTTTAATAATTTATGGAAGACTCGTATTCAAAACCAGTGATTAAATAAAAAATACAATAATATATCTGTAGGAGGGTATTCGTCAAGATTGGTAATTATTCTAACAACAAATTTGTATTTTAATAATATATGAAAGACTTAAGCGTCAAAATCAGTGTCAAAAACAAAAAAATATATCTGCATGAGGGCATTTTTTTTTAAGATTAAAGAAATTAAGAGAGACTGATGAAGAATTAATTTGCTTAACTCATTTTGAAAATCTGACTTAAAGAGTGATAGTGATTCAAGAATTTTTTATGTGAAAAGTAAAATTATGATCTTAGCAAATTGAAACCTGAGATTCACTCCACGCAAATAGTGGAATGATGCAAGACGAAATTCAATGACGTCATCTCACGCTCCGGATTTATGATCCAAGTACACAAATAAAAGAATATATATATGCACCATTTAACAATTTTTCTTATTCTAAATCAGAGCCATACACACATGTTACGGAACAATGAATATAAAAATAAATAGATTCATATTTTAAATTTGAGTAAATTCCTTAGACAAAACTAATTAGGTAACAAAACTACAAATTAAACAAAATTACAAGCCTCTGAAACTAGATCCAAATAATCTCCTAAAAAATAAATATAAACAATTAGTATTCATCTCACAAACAGATGTTTATTGAAATTCTCCCAATGAATCATGAAAAATTCAAATGTAGAAAAAGAAAATAAAACTAATTGAACTTTCAGTTTCTATGTTCAAAGGGTCTAGCACGTGACTCAAAATCATTACTTGTATCAGAAGCTATAAGAGGATGAGTAATAATAACACGCGTACTTGAAATCTTAATAACAAGTGAAACATCTGAGTACAAACAACAATTTATGCAACTTTAAATGATAAATTAAATTTATTTATTTATTTCTCTTCTTTTACAATTTAATCAAGTATTAACATCACATAACATATCAAAATAAAATAATTTGGTGTTAATGTACTATTACTTGATTGTCCTGTAGATACAAGACTCAACCAACATATACTATCATCGACGTCTGCTTCCTAAGTTGAAGCCTTAGGAATATTAATTACACCATCTTTCGATATCTACTTCCTAGGCCAAAATCTTAGGAGTATAATACGATACCCTTACGCATCTATTCACTTAGTAGCTACTGGCTTACTAGAGTCGATTACAAACTCCCGAATGAGTTTTGAGTCTTTCAAACCCCTCAATCCAAACAAAACATAATATCAAATTTCACTTCAAAGTCACATTGAATAACTTTGTCTTATTATTCCAAAGTTTCAAAAAACTATAAATAAAAAAAGTACCCCTACTAGAACATTGTCAATGACATCCCTAGTACTCATCAAACAAATCAATGGTTATTACAATGAAACAAACCAAATTGAATGTTCCAGAGAAATACACGTTAATTACATTGCAAGCATCTAATAAATAAAAAAGTCATCAAGCCAACATTTTGTCCTGGAAAGCATTAATAACTTTGGCATCATATATACATTTCATGACTCTCATGTCCCATTAAAATATAAAGACAAAATCAAAATAAATCATTTTAAATAAACAAATAGTTACTGTGCATCTACCAAACCATTAAACTATAAAGCATATATGTGCATTTAAGTATTACATGCATGAGTTTTACAAAATCATTGTCTTGGTGTTCACTTAGTAGAACGAAATTTTTTTCCATTTTTCTTACTTCTAATTCTTTCGAGATCTTTAGCCAATTTAAAACATTTTTTTGTAATGTTCTTGCTATATAGTCTAGGAATCTTCTCCTATCCCATGTGTCTTTATAATAGGTTATGACAAATTGACATGACTTGTGCCCATTCTTCAATAGTGTTTTCTTAATCTCTGGGATGTAAATCATTTAGGTTTAGAGATATACCATCTGTAGCAAAATTGAATTTATTTAACTCTTCTCTTTTTGAAGGATTAGATTCATGCTCTCCTTTAATATAAATCTCATTAGAACTAGATTCACCTTCCTTTTTTGCATGGATGTCTTCAAAAAAAGTTCTCTTTCTAGCAATTGGCTTAGTTTTGGATCTTCTTCTAGGTAATATGATTTTTCTACTTTTCTCTTTTTTCAGTTTTTGTTTAGGTTTAGAGCTTAGTCTAGCTTTTTTACTAGTTCCTTCTATAATTTTGGATCAGTTGTTGTTTTAGTTTCAGAATCAGTTTCATCCTTATTCACCACATTGGTTACATAGTATTCTTCTTCTCAGTTTTTAGAATCAGAGTCCAAAGTTAGAACATATTCATATTTTTTGAATAGATTCTCATGCTGAATATAGAAAGTTTTCATCTAGTTAAGCAATTTATTTCTTTCTTTTACATCATTTTCTTCCTTATATCGAGATCTCCAATATTCTAATATTTCCTTATTAGCTTGGAAATCTTTTCAAGCTTTTTCTTTAGTAATGTTTTTCAGTACTAAGATTTCATCAAATTCTCTTTTTCCTCTATATAAGTTAGGAATTTTATCATTTTTAGTTTTTTGAAGATTTGATGTTTCACCTCTATAGTCTTTGTTGACTATTTGTTCTAATAAAGTTTTTGTGTTTACTGATTGCTCTATTTTATTTATTTTATTTTCAATTTTATTTAAAGTATCGATAGTTTCGAACACACTATCTGCTAAGATATTTAAAGTTCTAGTCATATTTAAACTATTTGGTTCTTTTTCAAAAACGTAAACTTGATGTTCAAAAGTTTCTTTTCCATTTTCTCCTACACATAAAAATCTCTATTAGTATTATTAGCTATTTCTAATTTGTTTATCCTTAAAGGACTTCACTCACAAGCTTAGATTTGGCCTTAAATAATCTTAACAATGCTTATTAGTTGCTTATCAACGGGATTAAAGTTGGCTTAATCTTCTATAGTTATGATCTCTTAACTTGAAAATAGCCTTTAATAGCTTTAGGGGTGTATAATAAAAAAACTTAAATTAAAGGGTCAAGTCCATAATTCTTTTTAAAGATTTATGATCTAAGCATAATTTTCTTCTTTTTAAACTTTAATAAACTGCGAGGAGTACAACCTATTACTCTATTAATAGTTGGAGGGGTATTTTTGCATTTTACCTTTGAATTTTTTAACAATGAAAACTGCTTTAGTCTTTGACTATTGCTTAGGATGACTCATCATGATATAAAAGTGTTTGAAAATAAAAAATAAATAATTTTTAGAAATTTTTAATATTTTTAAAAAATTTCAGCGTTTAAACGGAGACTAAATTATTGATAAGGGTTATTTAATCTGTCATGTGAACAGGAGCTAGCCTAGTTGATGAATTTATGAGGAAGACGACACCAAGTTGAAAGTGCAAGTAAAGTTAGTTTATTCTTTAACCATTATTGAGGCTAGCCCATCACAATAGTTGTTTAAAAAGTTCATGTGAACAAGCGCTAGCCCAGTTGACGAATTTATGAGTACGACGACACCAAAATTGACTACTTCAAAAGTTAAAGAGCACGTACGTTTAGTTTAGTCTTTAACCATTGTTGAAGCTAGCTCATCACAATAGTTGTTGTTGAAGTGTGATTTGGCAAGGAGTATTTTTGGGAGCATAACATTGGTACAAATAACAAAAGAAAAGGTATAAAAAGACAGCACATGAGAATGATAATTTTACTTATACGTAATTAGCACATATAAATTTTTATGTTGTGAGTAAAGTAAATTTCACCCGCTAAATAACGATTTTTTTTTTTAAACTGAGAATTATATTGTAAAAATTAAACATATAAGAGTGATTTTTGGGAGCAAACACGCATGAATGGTAAACGAAAAAGTATAGAAAGATAACACATGAGAATGATAATTTTATTTAGACTTAATTAATTGGCACATATAAATTTTTATGCTGTGAGTAAAGTAAATTTATCAGCTAAGTTAATGAATTTTTCTTTTTTCTTTCTGCCAAAACTCTTTAGGAGAAGGCGCTTTAAATAGGGTGCTTTGATTGTGAAATTTCTAAAAGCTCAATTTCTCAAAGTTTATCCACATCTCATTATAGCGAACTGTCGCATAATTTCTTATTAAAAGTCTAATTTCTTATATTATATTATAATCACTGATCATTTATTCTTAGACAGTTAGCTCATCAAAAGAATTAATGTCAAGATAATGATCAATTAACATATTCTTTTCAGGCAATGGGAACTGCAAGTTAAGTAATTTACTACTAAATTGCATTTAATAAGGATGATTACATCATTAGTTGTAAGAAATTTTGAATTAAACAGACGTTAGTCTTAGGTACCGTGAGGGAGGCTTGATCTAAATTGACTTTGTCAACAAAGCGAGTAGCTTTGCCTTTAACCATTGTGCAAGATGGGTCATCACGATACTAAATTATTGATGAGGCTATTTCGTCAGTAATGTGAACAATCACTATCACAATTTATAAATTTGTGAGGAAGACCTGACCTAAATGAGTACCACAGAAATTAAAGTGCAAGTTCATTTAATTTGGCCTTTAACTATCATTGGAGTTAGCTCATCACAATTATTGTTGCTGATAGTGCAATTTGGAAAAGTAATGATTTTTTGGAGCATAGTCCTTGTACGAATTGTAAAAGAAAAGAGAATAAAAGAGAGCACATGGGCATAATTATTTTATTCATATTTACTTAGTATACACAAATCTTATATGCCATGGGTAGAGTAAATTCTACTTGCGAAACTAATGAATTTTAGTATGGATGATAACAAAATAAATACCTTAACGGGTATGAAGAGAATATGGGTAGAATACCTATATGTTATCATTTATTGGTTTAATTTTTAAATATTTTTTTAACTATGTATATAAGATATAATATATTTAGATATTCAAAAAAATTGGAATAAAAATCTAGTTAACAATTATCACTAATGTATCATAAAAGTAAAATCACAATGCAATTAAAAAGTATTTTAATAAGGATAGAGACGGATATTAATTATTATAATTGTATAGATAAGAGTAAAGATATTAAAAACCGGTTTAAGTAAAAATAAGATATATTTTGCCTAGGCATAATGATGATTGTACGATTCACCTTGACACCTTGATTTATATATGATTTTGTTTTTATGTTAAGTTAGTCTAGATACCTAGAATAAAAAATATATATATATAATATAGCATAACTCACGGTTCCCTCCTCATGCCAAAGAAGAGAGAGAAGAAATATTATGTACTATGTACATCATGTTGTTGAAGAACCTATTAACCTGAATTATCTTAAAAATTAGTTTACATGGTGAGAGTAATTCAAAATTTTTTATATTAAAAATATAACCAATACGAGACATAGATATGTACTTGGCGCCAACAATCATAAATACAAACAAACAAAAATAGAGAGTCTTTGTGGCAATACAAATAAAAAAATTAAATACATCACTTCGGGGCAATTAGATATGCATGTCAAACATAGGCTCTCCCATGCCTCTAAAGTACCATTGGTCTAGCTCAGCTCTGGTAGTCCTTTTTCCACTTCTGGCCAATCACCTTAAAAGTAGTAGGGTTCACTACAGGTTTCACTGGGCTGCGGGCTGAATTGTAAAAATAAAAAATCTTGATTTGATTGCACTTCAATGAGATATAATTTTTTATATTTTGTATTAATTGTGTTATAATCAAATTTTTAAACTTTCATTTTCATTTTAAAATTTAATTATATTAAATTAAATAAAGACCATTAGTTTCATTATAGTTGAATTAAGTTCGTCCATTTTGGCATATCATCCCTGTAGTGCATTTTTGTGATGCAGCTCTTGGAACCTTTCATTGCTTACAAACAAATTTTTACATCTAATGGTAATGCATTTATTAATATTGCATTTCAATATAATGTACATTTTAGTAATAGTGTGTTGATTAGATAAGAGTCATTATCCTAAAGGAAGACGTTGCATTTTACAAATCAATGTTCACAACATAAGAAAGTGTTTGGCGAAAAAAAATTAGTATAAATGCATAAAAGTTACAATTTTATAATTTACACAATGAAAAAAAGTTTATATTTTATAAAAATTTATTTATTTATTTATTTTAAATATCTAAATAGTCCCTTGATAACAGATTGATTAGGTAAAGGTCATTATGAATGATAGCTAGCTTTTTTAACATTTGTTATCCGATGTTTCCATACACAAAGGATTAATAAAAATATGTTAAATAATAATATTTTACGTTTTTTTATACATAACCCTCTCAAAATTTGACTCAAAATTTGAGATATGATTATATAGTATGTATTTATTGTCATTTAATGAGTTATCTGGAGATTCTTGAAAAATATATCGTCCTTCTGGTTTCATTAAATAAAAATTTAACAATTAAAATAAAATTTTTTTGTGAACGCATTCGGTGTCCACAAGTGTCACCCACTTTTCCTCGAAAGTTTAAAAAATGAGCAACGTAGTAGTCGTTGTCTTAGCTAGCAACAAATTTTTAATAATATATGGAAGACTTAAGCGTCAAAATCAGTGCCCAAAACCAAAAACATATTACATGAGGGCAATTTTTTTTTTTTTTCTCTTTCAGATTAAAGAAACTCAGAGAGATTGATGAAAATTAATTTGCTTGACTCATTTTGAAAATCTGACTTATAATGTGATAGTAATTTAAGATTTTTTATATGAAAAGTAAAATTTATAATCTTAGCAAAGTGAAATTTGAGATTCCTTCCACACAAATGATGGAATGATGCAAGACGAAATTCAATGACATCCTGTGGCGCTCCGAATTTTACTCAAATAAAAGAATACATTTTACACCATCTAATAAACTTTCTTATTTCAAATTAGAACCATACACATGTTACGGGAAAAATAAATATAAAAATAGATAAGTCCATATTTTAAATTTGGGTAAATTCCTTAAAACCAATTAGATAACAAACTACAAAACAAAACTACAACTTTCCAAAACAAGGTCCCAATAATCTCCTAAAAATTAAATATAAACAACTGGTATTAACCTCTCAAAAAGAGGTTTATTACAATTCTCCTAATGAATCATGTAAAATTCAAATGTAGAAAAAAAAAAACTAATTAAACTTTCAGTTTCCATGTTCAGAGGATCCATGTGAATCAAAATCATTACTTATATCAGAAGCTGTAAAAAGATGAGCAATAATAACATGTGTACTTGGAATCTTAATAATAAGTGAAACATTTTAGCACAAACAATAATTCATACGGTAACTTTAAATAATAAATTATATTTATTTATCTATTTCTCTTCTTTTACAATCAGGTATTAACCTCACATAATACATCAAAATGAAACAATTTGGTTTTAAGGTACTACTATTTGGTTGTCTTATAAATACAAGACCTAAGAAATATACATCATCTTTTGATGTCTGTTTCATAAGCTGAGGCATTAGGAATATCAGTTACACCATCCTTCAGTGTTTGTTTTTTAGGCCAAAACTTTAAGAATATAATATGCTACTCTGAGTCATCTATTCGTTTCTTAATTTACTAGCCTACTGGATTCGATTACAAACCCCTACATGAGTTCCGAGTCTTTCAACTCTTTCAACCCGAACAAAACATAGTATCAAATTTCACTTTAAAGCCACATTAAATAAATTTGTCTTTTTATTCCAAAGTTTCAAAAAACTATAAAAAATTAAGTACCCCCACCAAAAGATTGTCAATCGTGCGAGCAATACTCATTAAACAACTCAATGGCTGTTACAATCAAACAATCCAAATTGAATGTTCCAAAGTAACACCCATTGATTACATCGAAAGGATTCAATAAATAAAAAAGTCATCACGCCAACATTTTGTCCTGGAAAGCATTAATGACCTTGACGTCATATATATATATATATCATGACTCGTATGTCCCATTAACATATAAAGACAAAATCAAAATAAATCATTTTGAATAAACAAATAGTTAATGTATATGTACCAAACCATTACACTATAAAGTATATATGTGCATTTAAGTATTACATGCATGAGTTTCAAAAACAAAATATTACGTGCATGCGATTTTATATTTGTCGTTTTCCACCATTTGTAAATATATGAAAGAATATATGCATTTACATATGTACGTTAAAACTGATTGGATTTACTGTTTTATGTCAAAAGAAAAACTGATATTTCACTCTCTTACCACTGATTCGGCAATTGGAGAAAAATCAACTCGCAACTTGTAAGTCAAGAAACATGGCACAGTCAAAGTATATTAGGCAACCAAAACAATATTAAGGTTTTTTATTTTGTTTTTTACAAGAATGAATATAGCATTATATATATATGGTAACCAAATTTTTAGCCTAATAAATTTAATAATTACGTACCATTTCCTATGAGTTTAAGAAAATTACACATTTTTTTCGAAATTTTAGAATCTTCCCAAAGGTTGCCAAAAATTTGACCTTTTAAAGGCAACCCAAAAAGATTAAATTATAAAACATTTCAAACTACTAAATTTAAATAACAAACTAAATTTACTGAATATAAAAATATAAATTAAATTAAATGATAGTCATTACATATCAAGTAAAAAGACGCTCTAATACCATATTGAGAATGAAAGAAACAAAATAAAAAAAATAAATATTATTTCATGCTCGGTATGATAAAATCCATGAGACAAACTCACTTTGAAAATCGGCTATGCAAAGGATTTTTATATGAAACATAAAATAATAATATAAATGATGCAAGACTTGAAACTTCGCTCACACTCATTATTATACCATCATCATAAATCGGTTTATGTCCTACCATATAGTGCCGGATCATTGCCAAAGCAAGTTCAATCAGAAGGTGTCAAAATCCTTTAATAATCAACTTTTATATATAGCAATTTGATTTCATCTTTCATCGTATGATTAAAGGGCTTGTAGTTTAAACTAATTTTAATATTTATCTTAGTTTTAAGAGTCTTAAAAGAAACAACCAAAATGGACTCTGTTTAATTTATTTTTACTAATTATAAGATATTCTTTCTTATTAGAGGGAAGAAAATAAAAAACAATTTTGGAATAAGAATTTTACATGTATTTTATTTATTTTAATTTATTTTTTAATCATACGATAAAAAGTCTCCTAATTTAAATTAGTTTTAATATTTTTCGTTTTTCAAGTTTTAAAAAAAATAAAGATATACAGACTCAAAATTTTCTATCGTGCTCTCGCACGGTGTTACGTCTATGTTCTCTTGGGTATGGTGAAGTTTTCGAAAGGCAGGCCGGATGAATGAACCCATAATATAGGTGTGTTTGGTTTTGCTTTACAATCTAACTTATTTGGTTAGCTTTTTTGTTGCATATGGTATTTTTTTATCAAAATTTAATTTTTTGTTAATTGCATTCGGAGAAAAAAAATAACAAATTCATATTTGTTTGAGTAAAAAACTAAAGGATAAAGGAGAAAACTAGATTTTTTGTTTCTTTTTTTACTCAAACGAATACTTTTTTATTCAAATGAACATTGATTTTAATTTTTTTTTTTTTTTTACAAATGCGGTTAATCTATAAATTTTCTTATGTAAAAATTACCATTAACTTTTGATAACGATACAATAATTAACCAAGGACAATCTTCCGCAAACTTCTTAGTACAAACAATTTCAACTATATTCTTGTTGTTCTTCTTATACATGATTTCAAAGCTAACCTTTGTTGCATACCGATAAATTACATCTCAAAACTCATCAACACCTCCAACGTATTCCTATCCCACTCTCAATATTAATGATGACCAATTACAACATAACAATGGTTTATCTTTACTCTTTGAACTTAAACTACGATACACATCGACATCACGAGAAACATCGTACAAGTCCGCAACAGTACCACCATTGTAGGTAGTACCGGTATTACGAGAAACAGTACGGGTACTGTTTTGTGTTTTCATACTTTTATAAAAAAATCAATCGATACATAACACAAACTAACCATATGAGCCAACATCATCATAGTTTAAAATCAACATCATTTCTCAGAAAACATAAAGGATGTTCATGAATTGAATAACTAAATGACACATTTTTCACATTCAAACTTGATCAATTTTCACATTCCTTCAATGCAAAATTTGAAAACAATATTTCATAATTCACATTTACCACAAAAGTCTTCAAACCAAACTTAAAGAGCAATAACAAATTCAAAGACATAACTGTCTAGAATAGTTGCCAGGACAAAATCACCTAATGCATAATATAGATTTATATATATTCCTTTCTCGAACGATGTTAATATCAATCACTTCTTGTTCAAATCAATGTTAGATCAAATAAGCTCTATCTTCTTCATTTCTTCACGACCAAAATTAGAAATAATGAAACTGAAAACAAGGAAGGATGGGTGCTCATGGCACTATTGGATACCGGGAGCTCCCACAACTTCCTCGACCACGCATAGGTCTCGTAACTTGGGTTACCAACAGATGAGGAAGTACAGCAGAACGTTATGGTGGCCAACGATAAAAAACTCCCCTGCCTAAGTCAGATTTCACGTAACCTGGTTGAAACTCAGGAAAACCCAACAGAAAAAACATGATTCCTGGCGAGTCTTCATATCTTCACGTGATTCCATCTCGTAAATAATATAACTAAATTATAGAAATAAAGGGTATTATTGGTATATTAAAAACTATATTTAAAACAAACTCGTGAGACCTATACAAAAGTGTGACCTAATCATAAGACTTTCTACGTAAAAATGACTTAAAAGCAATACTTTTTGTTTTTTTTTTGGAGTGACTAATAAAGTTAAAAGACTTCAAAGTATGACTTAAACACAATTTTCTATATTTTCAAATTATTGAGCTATCTTATTATACAGAATATAGATTCTTATTCATTTCTACACGACCAATCATATTCAACTCCCTCCCTCAAGCTCATTTCACACTCGCCTCATTTCTACTGCCAAACAAATGTATCCTAAGTATTTTTCCAACTAAATGATTTTTTTTTCCATTTTACTCGGTGAAGGGTGATTTCCTTTGCTGTTAAACTATGCAAAAGCCATATTCTTCCACTTGTATAAGGACATGATTAATGAGTAACAATGAAATGAGTAGTATAACAATAATATATGATTTGCATAATACAATGGGAAAACATTGGAACAGTAATATAATATACCAAGTTTATGTACTTTTTAAAGACTTTATTAGTACTCTTCATTTTCTAATTTCTTTTAAGTGCTTACCTTCCTCAATTGTTAGTTTTTAAGATTTTAAATTCAATCAAATAGGTGTAGCTAACAACCTAAGAACAAAAACGAAAGGAAGTAGAGAGAGAACAAAAAAATCACAAAAGAAGTGTTAGAAGATCACTAATACCCTTGCGACTATATATTAGCAATGATTAGTTCATACAGAAAAGAGAAGATATAACTAACTTCCAATTTCTTTTAAGTGCTCACCTTCCTTAACAGTGATCAATTCAATGCCACTGCACCTTACATATATTAGCAAAATAGAGGATCCATTGCAATTATCAAGGAAGGTAGTTCACACAGAAAACTTAAAACATTTTCTCAATACAAAAACATTTACACGTAGCAATCAATATAGTAACAAATAAAATAATAATAAAAAATATACACTTGTAAATTTAATTTAAGTTTTATATCTTTTTTTATAAGTAGAGAATAAGAGCTTGGCCTTTTAATGCGTGAAATTAGAAAAGAGAAAAATTTTGAGTTGGACATGGTACTTAAGTATGGGTACAAGGATAAGCAAAATTTTTTTACAACAAATTAAAAAAAAAAAAAAAAAGATAGAACATTTAGGCTTGAATCCTAAGAGAAGAAGAAGAAAATTATAAAAGAAGTGTTAGAAGATCACAAATGCCATTGTGCCTAATATATATTGAAACATTATGTCCATACAGAAATATTAACATGCATAAATCAAAACCGTAACAAACAGAAATAAAAAATTGAAAGCAAGAAATAGTAGGCAGGCATGCAAGACATTTATATATTTGAATATTTTTATTGGTTCTATCCATCATTCATTCATTATTTTACACAAAACTTGAGCCACCTCAAAATATTCAGAACAAACTAACTAATTATTTTCTAACAGATTCTTTGAGTAAGAGAGTTTTTTATATTAAATAAAAAAGACATAACTTGAATTACAAACACATAAACTCATAGAAAGAAAGAGGAACAAAGTCACAAAAGAAGCGTTAGGAGAGAAAAGCAATTCATATAGAAAAATTAAAACGTATTGTTAGTACACAAACATTAATTTGGAAAGGAAGTACAAAAAAAAAATAATAATATATATATATAACCTAAAGCAAAAAAAAAAAAACCTGAAACAAAAACACATAACTTGTAGAAAGAAAGAAGAAGAAAAATTAAAACTTTTGTCAATACCAAACATTAATTAAGATAGAGATGAAGTAAGAAAAAAAAAGACATAAAAAGACAAAACCTGAAACAGAAATACGCTAATTTCCAGAAAGAAAGAAGAAGAAAATTACAAAAGAAGTGTTCGGAGAAGAAGGTAGTTCATATAGAAAAATAAAAAATTTTGTCAATGTACAAATATTAATTAGGAGAGGGTGGAAGTGAGCAAAATATGACAGAACTTAAAGCAAAAACACACTCACCTGCGTGGAGAAAGAAGAAGAAAATTACAAGAGAAGCGTTAGGAGAGGATGGTAGTTCATATAGAAAAATTAAAAATCTATCAGTGCACAAACATTAATTAGGAGAGGGTAGAAGTAAACAAAAAATGATAGAACCTGAAGCAGAAATACACTCACCGACAGGGAGAAAGATGAAGAAAATTAAAAAAGAAATGGCAGGAGAGGAAGGCAATTCATATAGAAATATTAAAAATTTTGTTGATAGACAAACATTAATTAGGAAAGGGAGGAAGTTACCAGAAAAAAGAAAAAAAAAGACATGATCTAAATTAGAAACACAATACCCTGCACATAGAAAGAAGAAGAAATCACAAAAAAAAGTGTTAGGAAAGAAAGGTAGTGCGTATAAAAGAATTAAAATATTTTGTCAGTACACAAACATTAATTAAGAGAGGAAGTAAAAACAAAAAAAAAAAAAACTTGAAGGAAAAAAATATTGAATATGAAGTAGAAACACACTAACCTACAGAGTGAAAGAAGAACAAAATCACAAAAGGAGTGCTAAGAGAGGAAGTGAGTACATGCAGAAAAATTAAAAATTTTATTAATATACAAATATTAATTAGAAGAGGGAGGAAGTAGGAAAAAAAATAAACAAAATTTGAAACCGAAATATACTAACCTATAGAGAAAAAGAAGAAAATCACAAAAGAAGTGTAAGAGAGGAAGGTAGTTCATATGACAAAATTAAAAATTTTTGTTAATACACGAATATTAATTAGAAGAAGAAGTGTTAAAAAAAAAAAAAAAAAAGTGTTAGGAGATGAAGACCGTTCATACAAAAAATTTGTTGATACACAAACATTAATAGGTGACTCAAGCAGCTCAAGTCTAATCAATCTAATGGACAAACAAAATACTTAAAATCTCTATTTACTTCAAAGTCAAATTATTTCTACAAATCAGGTTACCAAATTCTCAACTTCAAACAAATACTAGATATCAAAATAAACAAGAAAGAGAACTTCCTTCAATTTTAATTTTAAATTAAACAACAAAATGTGTTTAATTTTAATTTTTTATAATTTCTCTTTATTTTATCTTTTGTCTTTTTTTTTTTCACTTTTTTATTGTTCGCAAACCAAATGAAGCGTGAGGATAGAGGAGCTATCAAATTTAAAATAATAAAGCAGCAAAGCAATTCTTGAGGTTAAGAAGACACAATGTCTATAGGCCAAATTGGCACGGAAAATTTTTAGTGACATCCCGTTAATATATTTTTATTAATAAAGTCATTTACTTATACATCAAAAAAATGATAATCCCTAAAGAAGCAAATCTGTGGCCATTCTTAATTTATAGATGCTATATTTCAACTCGATTTTTGAAAGGGACATCAAAGGGATGACACAAAAACGAGCAAGCATATAATATCAATCTTGAGACTTATATCTTGGATAGTAAAGATATTCATAGCATAAACAGAGATATTGCACATATACACAAATGCAAATATAGGAATTCATGTAAAGAATTCCCTCGCAATGCACTTTTACTTGCTTCTAAGGGATGATCACTGAAATACTGTTGTCTATTCATATATACATATTACGCGCACGTAAATTACAAAATTTATAATGTCGCCGTGACACAGAGAAAGTGTATTTATGAAAACAAACAGTGAGTTGAGTACTGTTTCAAGCTTAGCATTTTAATTGGACATTTTCATGAACAGGGGATGGGACAAACCAAACTAAAAGAAATATACGGAGGAAAAAAGTAAAATCCAATCTTCGAACTTCCAAATTAACAGCAGCATTACAAAAGAAATGTGTTTAAATTACGATATGAATATCGGATCCAGTTGCGTACCTATTGACCGCATCTTTTGGCGTACCTTCTTTTTCCTTTCCTTGGGACAAATTAGTTATTCGGCAATAAAAAAATGTAACTGGTGTAGCTATTTCTATGGTGAGATCACCTTTGGTACAATCATTGCACATGCTGGACAATCTATTTTGACTTGCCTTCATAATTTGCACACTTTCATATTGCCACTCTTACTACGGCATTT
This sequence comes from Sideroxylon spinosum, assembly GCA_003260245.2. Lineage (NCBI taxonomy): Eukaryota > Viridiplantae > Streptophyta > Magnoliopsida > Ericales > Sapotaceae > Sideroxylon > Sideroxylon spinosum. The sequence continues at coordinate 26,359,430 of QLOD02000013.1, read as the reverse complement.
ATGTTAGCACATTTACAATTAACTTAGGGCCATTGGGATATATATCAAAAAATTGAATATGAACCCGAACAAAAGATATAATAACTATTCCGGAGCAAATTTTATTAAAATAAATTTAGAGAAAAAAAAAATAAGTTCTTCTTATCTTCAATTCAAGTGAAACACTGGAAATTTTTCTTTATCATCTCAAATTTGATTTTACTTTTTTCCTGAAAAATTTCTCAAAAATGAATTGCTAAATCTTTAAAAATCCAAGAATCCTATGTCTAATTTGGATATAATAATTAGACATATATTCCATTCCTTTATCCTTGTTAGGTGTTGGAAGACTAATAGAAAATATTGCAAAGCCGTCATAACAACTTTGAAACATAAATAACAAAACCTGGTGGCAGGCAAGTTCTTACCAGAGACTTTTGCCTAGTCCCTGAATTTCGCATTATCAGCAAGCATCCGAGCAACATATTGTACTGAAGAAACAACATGCTTTGCACTAGCTACTAAGCCGACGACACTTTTCCAGTTAGGAATGGGCATGGGACGGGTAAGGGACGGGTATGCCTATCCCTATACCCAATCCCTGAACTAAAATCAATCTCCATACCCTACCCAATCCCCATTGGGGATTTATTTTTACCCCCATCCCCGTCCTAAACGGGGAACGGGGATCCCTATGGGGAATTGGGTACTCGAAATGAAAAATAAAAAATACAAAAATTCTAAATTTGAGATTACATATTCAAGTATTAAGTCCAAATTTCAAAAAATTTAAATTTCACAAGGCTAACTGCCTAAGTATTAAGTCCAAATTTTAGATTTAAGCATGCATCAATTTAAGCTTGAGTCTCCAAATTCAATTTTAAGACCATTAACACAAGTCATTTAGGAGATTTGGAGACTTTTTGGGAACGGGTAGGGTACAGATTTATACTCGTACTCTATCCGATCTCCGAAAATTTTTAAAAATTGTCCCCATACCCTACCCGATTCCCAAAAAATCCCCGAATCCCCTACCCGTTTGGGACGGGAATTGGGTAGGGTACAAACGGATCGGCTGAGATAACCATCCCTATTTCCAGTCTTCCTTCCCTAGCCTCTAGGGCAGTCATCCTATGAAAAAAAAAATATATTTTTTGAAAAAATATTTATTAAATTTATTGAAAATCATTAAATTTTATATTAAAATTTGAAAATATTTGTTAAAATTTATATTTTCAAAAAATGTTCATTTGAATTTAAATTACAAAAAATGTTTGTTTGCCATTAAAATTTTAACAGAAAATAAAAAAAAATAAAAAATCACCAACTTTGTTAACTTACGCAGTAGAAAATTTGAATAGGAATTCTGTGGGTGCACAAGTTCGAAAAGTGACTCTCTATTGAATGGCATGGTAACATTGTAGAATAGGGATTAGGATGGGAAAATTATTGGAAATACTCTTAAGAATTTCAACAGGCAGATCACAGAGAGCCCTCAGTAGCCATTAATGGAGAATAAATGAAAAGGACGAAGGTACTGGACTTGACTTAAACGTAGATATTTTTTTACATTATCTTTCTTAGTTATTTATTGATTTAACCTTTAAACAATTAAATTTAAAAAAATTAAATTTAACTGTTAGATCAATTTTATAATATTTGAACAGTTGAGATTTAATCTTAGGAACCTAAATTTGAAAATCAACTTGTGGCCCCCAGCTCTATCTCCCCTATCATTTTTTTTCTAGTATAACAACAACTACAGGTATAATTCGATCCTTGGCTAAATTTGCGCTTTCAATTATTCATCAATTTCTTTAGGTTATAATTAGTATCCTATTACTATTTATGCCCCCATTTTTAAATGTTTTTATTTTCTATTTTACAGTTTACATTTTCAAAAAATTTTGTAAATTAGTAACAGAAATATATTTGTTAAATCTATTTATCTTTTTTATTTCAAAAAAAATGAAAACTTAAACAAAAAAGCTTAATAAATTTTTTTTTTCATTCTATTTTTTATTTTACAAACATTTTTATTAATTTTAACATTTTGTTCATTTTTAATGTATCATATTAAAATGAATTATTTCATTTAAATATTTTGCTAAATTAAAATTAATTTTAATAAATATGATTAATATTAAGTTAAATTAATTTCAATAATATGAAATATATTTTGTTAAATTATTTTTAATAAATAATATAATTAATATTAAATATATTCTATTAAATTCTCATAATTAAATTATTTAAATTATTATAAAATATATTTCATTCAATTTTTTAATATAATTAATAAATTTTATATTTACTAAATTAAATGATATAATGATTATATTTTATTCAGTTATTTTAATAAATAATATGATTAAATTTTAATTTAATATACTTTATATTTTATCAATTAAATGATCTTTAATAAATAATTTAACTAAACTAAATTAATTAATTAATTGAATTGATAAAAACTATATTTTATTAAACTAAAAAATTAATAATTGTAAATGAAAATTCATTTCTAAACGTAATTTCACTTTACATTTTAGAAAAGAAAATAAAAAATAGATAAAAGTAAACCAAAAAAATGATAGCGTTACTAAATACACCCAGGTGTGTGGACCAATGGCGAATCTATGATTTTCACTCGGAGGCACCAAGCAGTACAATGAGTTACGTTGGAGTCGAAGAATAGGAGAAAATTGATGTTGCTTTTAGGGGGAAAAAAAAATTATCCTTACATATCAAACCAGTAAATATATTTTTGAAAGGAAAAAGTAAATACACTTTTCACAGTTTAGTTTAATCGTTCAATTAACTAAAATAAGAAGGGCATTTCAGTAATTACAATTCCACACTAAGAGGGGCGGATGGGGTTGGGTCAAGTGACCACCTTGCCTACTCCTGGGGCCCTTGGGTCCCTGAGGAATTGGCTATAAATAGCGTGGGAAGGAGTTCAGAGAGACCAGCCACCACCACAGCATCAATTTTTGTTAGAAATAGGCACTTACAAAAACAGAAAAACAAAAAAACAAAAAAAAAAAGAAAAGAAAAAAAACCATCTCCTCCTCCTCCGCCTACAGATATCCAAAGGATATTAATAGATGGCCTTCCCGCTGCCACAGTTTGTTGTGCTCAAGTCTCAGAGCAACGACAAATACCTTCGCTACGTACAGAAGAGACATGGGGAGGCGTATCTCCAATTCTGTGGGGAGGACGTTTTCAGTTTCGACGCAAAGTTCGAAATACAGTATGAGAAACGTCATGTGCCCGCGGAAAACCAAGGCTCCTCACAGCAGGGGAGTTCGCGAAAAGGGTCCTCCCACAGTGGGTCCTCAAAAAGTGGGCAAGCAAATGAAGCGGAATTCGTGAGCATCAGATGTTGTTATAACAATAGATATTTGGTCGCCGTAGATGACAAATGGATCGTGCCGGAGGCCCAAGAACCAGAGACAGACAAATCCAAACCGTCAAACACTTTGCTCGAGCCTATCATTACCGATGCCAACACTAAAACTTTTCAGTTTCGTCATGTCCAACTCCAGCGCTTGCTATCCATTGATAAGAAAGCTGCCAATACCTTATCCGCTGACCCAACCAAGCCAGCAGTTAAGTGCGTGGTTATCAATTTGGATTTACTATTGAGGTTGCCCAAACGCGTTCTGTTCAAGGACGATCGTGGTCACTACCTACGTTCCTATCAGATCGAGGGTCACCCGTGTATGCAGTTCGCAAAAGACGGCGACAAAGGACAAAGAACGGTGATGAATGAGGTCTTCGTCATTGGCGATGGATATGTCCGCATAAAGTCCCTTGGCCATGGCAAATTCTGGAGGTGGGACCCCACCACTAATTCGATTTGGGCAGACTCCGATGGTGATCCCAGCGACGATGTTTTGTTTTGGCCGATTAAACTTGACGACAATAGAATTGCTCTCCGCAACAAGCGTAATAAGTTGTTCTGCTGGAGAGTCACCGGGCACCAGCTGGACGGCAAGCTCAAAGACTGTCTTTGTGTTACTGGAAATAGCATTACCAAAGGGGCACACTTGGTAGTGGACGAGCCTTTCAAGTCAAGGAAAATAAAAAATGTCGAGTTTCGCCTTGAGCATGCGAGGACTGACGTGATAAAGGGTGAGACGGTCATCACCAAAAAAGTCACTAACAAAAGTTACACGGAATTTTTAGCTGAAGAGTTGATGCTATCCTATCAAATGGATGAGAGCTTTTGTTGGAGCTCCAGTACTAGTTCGATGTTGGGATTCCAAGCTACCGTCGCCACAGCTGGCATTCCAAAATTTGTAAAGGGAAAGATTCAAATTTCAAGTGAGGATTCCAAATCAGTCAAGTGGGGAGAAACAGTAAAAAAACCAGTTGCATTCCAACGTACAAAGACGGTAAACGTGAAGCCACGGACTACCGTGATCATGCGTGTTCGCGCTACAAAGGTTTCATGTGACGTTCCGTTCTCATATATTCAGTGCGATACTCTTCCCAGTGGGGACGTGGTTTCTGACGGAATGGACGATGGCGTTTACAGTTTTATCACTTGGTCGGACAGCAAGGATGATGTGAAAGAGGAATCTCTTGATAAAACCCATAAATAGAAGTCAAAACAATCCCTAAAGGTTGATGTTTGTGAGTAACATCTCTGTAAACTCTCACGAGACTTCACTCGTCCTTTAAAGGAAATTTAAAGGTTTAAAAGGCTTGTTGCATATGCTAAATGTAACCGTGCTCCCTACGAAAGTGGCATTTTCATTTAATTTTCTTTTGTAATTGCTTGGTAAGATTTTCCATAATAAAGCTTTGTTTAGTTATGTACTTCGTTAGCTAAAATACTACGTATCTCAACAACTCAAAGTGGTATTTTAGTGTAATTTTCTTTTGTTCTCGATCTGATAAGTAGGTTAGAGTATAAAAATAAAATATCTGTAGGATTCAAGTACGGGAAAAGTATATATAGTGTACCCGATGGATATTAATCAAACCCACTCCGATTACCTTAATTATAGGGTACCGAACATCCAACACGATTATCTATCTATATTACTCAGTTACTCATACAAATCGAAAACCTGAATTTATGTAAATAATACCATCAAATTGATACAAAAAATATATATATATATATATATATTAATATTGTATTCAAAGAGCGGAGATCTTTTAATTGATAACAAATAACTTAATATTTTGATACTATATAATTTATTTTATGTTTAGAATTTGATTTTTAATGTAACAAAACACAAGGACACAAATTCTTTTTTTGCTTAATTATAATGGAAGTTTAAGACCAAATCAAATATGAGATTTTTTTTTTAAATTCAATTTTATAAAAGTAATATATATAATAAATTTTAGTAATTATAAAATATTTAAAAACTTTTATATATTGAAAGATAATTTTTTTTAGTCTTTAAATTAAAGTTACTTGTAAAGTTATTATATTTGAAGATTTTTAATTCTTATTCTTAATCTAATTGCCTTATATTTGAAGGATATGATTACTTGATTACTTGATAGATTAATGAATGGTAACTACTTAAAAATACCAGTCAGGTACTCCGTAATGCAGATATACTTTTTATCCGACCGATTCGAAGATTGTAGAATCAATACTTGACCCTAATTCATTGCTAGCCCTAATCTTAACAACTCAATAAAGCATGTTCAATCTAATTAATTAGCTACACTGGCTGATGGCATTTATTTTCACCAGAAAAAATTCTCTCTGGTGCAAGCAGCGAACGTTCTTTGCTAGTTTTTCCAAAACGTGTATGTGCTGGCATGCCAGAGTCACATGTACTCATAGGGTATGAATATGGATAAGAGTGAGTTTCAGACAGGCAACCAGTGTGGGTAGCCACTGCCTTGTAGTCACAATGACTTCATATTTACTGATATGTATAGGCCGATGATACTGTAGATATGGATGTAAATATGAAATCTGTTGAGACTGCGGCTATAAATATTGATCAAATTGATATGGTTGTGATCCATTGAAATATTGTATATCAGAATAAGATAAATTATCGTATGACTGATTGGATCACAATCAAAATCAAATGGTAATCTATTGTATCAAAAAAATATGGATTAGTATAATACTGGGAATTGGATGGAGCACAATCATAATTTAAATAGCAATATCCAGTGTGGATAGGCATTATGCATAGGAGATGGTGAAGGTCCAAAACTACATATATATATATATATATTATGTTCAAAGAGTAGAGATCTTTTAATTAATAACAAATAACTTACTATTTTGATATTATATAATTTATTTAGGTTTTAGGATTGGTTATTGATATAACGAAACACATGGACACGAATTTTTTTTTTTACTTTATTATAGTAAAATTTCAAAACGAAATCAAATATAAGATTTTTTTTAAACTCAGTTTTATAAAAGTAATATATATGATAACTTTTAGTAATTATAAAATATTTGAAAACTTTTATGCATTGGAAGGTATTTTTTAGTCTTTGAAATTAAAGTTATTTATAAGGTTATTATACTCAAAGAATTCTTAATTTTTGTTTTTTTATCTAATCATCTCATATTTGAAGGGTATAATTACTCAATTACTCGATGGATTAGGAAATGGTAGCCAGTTAAAAGTACCTGTCATGTACCTGCCTAGTTGAGATTTTTTTTATTCGATAAGTTTGGAGATGTTAGAAACAATACTCAACCTGATTCATTGCCAACCCTAGTCTTAACAACTCAAAAGGATATGTTCAATCTAATTAACTGCACTAGCTGAAAGCGTTTATTTGCACCAGAGAAAATTCTCAGGCACAAACAACGGACATTATTTCATGATTTTTGCAAAAGGAGTTTGTGTTGGCATGCCAAAGCCACAGGCACTCAGAGGGTATGAATATAGATAAGAGTGAGTAGCAGGTGGTGTGGGTTGTCACTAACTTGCAGTCGCAAGGACTTCATATTTGCTTATATATTCGAATAATATAAATTATCGTAAGATTGATACGAGTATGGATCACAATCAGAATCAAATAAGGATCTATTGTATCAAAAAAATATGGATTAGTATAATACTAACTAGGAATTAGATGTAGCACAATCACAATCTGAATCTGAATCTGAATCTAAGCAATATCAAGTGTGCATAGGCATTATGTAGTATGAGTAAGGAGATGGTGAAGATCCACTCCTAGTGTACGTGCAATTTTGTTGCATTAATATGAAAAAAGAAAAAAGAGAACAACAACTAAACTATTACATTAGCTTACTCCTAAAAGTGAAAAAAAAAATCAAAGGTTGAAAGAAAATCTACTTGGGAGCAACGATCGAGGGACCCGTTCTTTAGCTGCCTTTTTCAGAATTTATATAACCGCATCTTTAACTGCTATCGTTTGTAACTTCCTCTCAGTAACTTTGCACTTATCCAAGTGGGTGGTTATCTAGGTGGTTGTAACTTCTCTATTGGTTGGTGATAACCTCCATTAATATCTCCATTCCCTGAATTTAGGTATCAAAGATACCGGCCAAATATTATGAACATATTTATTTAGTCAAATATTTTATGTGCAAGAAAACATTGGCTAGATCAAATATCGGCCAAATTCCTACCCAATCTAAAGTACATCGACTGATTTAAAATCTCAACCAAATTTTTTTAGACCGATACAATCAAAACTTCTTAGATCGATATTTTTGGACATGTTAAAACAATAACATTATATATCATATTGGAAATTAAGTGTGTTAACACCATTTACGATATTTGATTTTTTTCATTTTTAATTATCTAGTTTTTCTCTTTCTCATTGCTTGAATTAAAGCAAGAGTAACCATTTGGAAAGTGATAATATATACACTATGAATGAGTTTGTGCTATTATACATACTACAATAATATTTAGTATTATGTATTTGTGTGATCAATTTTTAATTATCTAGTTTTTCTCTCTCATTAATTGCTTAATTAAATTAAAGCAGGGTAACCCTTTTCAATATGATAACCTATATGACTGTGACTGAATTTTTTGTATCATATAATCGCACTTTATGTGTGCTCTAGGTGTGTTATAGGTCATCTCCACAAGGAACAAGTGTGTTTGACTAGAGTTGGAAACTCGTTTTGAAAGTACTTACAAAGAATTATATAAGGAAAAAGAAACAATTTCGGTTCAGTCTAACACATGTGAAGGGTCTGGGTTATACTTCCGGATTATGAAAACATGAAACACCTCATATACGGTTAAAAGCAGCTGTGGCAAGGCTAGATGGTATGCCACCTCTCCAACCGTAGCCAAAACCTCAAATGGCCCGATGTTCCTTGGGGACAGCTTCTCCTACGCCTAAAATAAAATTGACCCTTCTATGGTGAAACCTTCAAGAACATATGGACTCTCACCTCAAACTCCAATGGCCTCCGCCTCTTATCAGCATAACTCTTTTGGCGGCTCTGTGCCATCTCGAGTCTCTATCGAATCATTTTATTCTTCTCAGTCCTCTTCTGCACAAACTCAAGCCTAGTAATTACAGTTTCTCCAACCTCAACCCAACAGATAAGAAATCTACATGGCCTACCATACAGAATTTCAAAAGGAGCGATCTTGATACTCAAGTAGTAGCTATTTTATACGTAAATTCAATAAGAGGAAGGTGGTTCCCCTAACTACCACGGAATTCAAGAACACATGCCCTGAGCATATCCTCCAAAGTCTAAATTTTGCATTCTAACTATCCATCAGTCTGAGGATGAAAAGCAGTGCTAAACAATAACTCCATTTCTATGGCCACTTAGAGACTATGCCAAAATCGAGAAGCAAGATGAGGGTCTCTATCAGAGACAATGAATATAGGAGCTCTATGAAGCTTCATGATTTCCTTAACGTATAGTTTAGCTAAGATATCCATAGAGTCAGTCAACCGAATCGGCAAGAAGTGAGCCAACTTCATCAACCTATCCACTATCATCCAAATAGTATCATGGTTCTTGGGAAATCTCAGCAAGCTAGAAATAAAGTCCATCGTAATACTCTCTCACTTCCATTCCGACACTGGCAAAGGCTACAAAAGGTTGTTGGTCTCTGATGCTTGGAATTAACTTGTTGACAAAAAAGACACCTATTTATAAACACTGTCACATCTTTCTTCATGCATACCCAAAAAAATTGACCGCGCATGTCGTGGTACATCTTCATACCTCCAAGATGTAATGTAAATATGAGTGATAGAACTCCCTTAGAACTATATCTCGAACAAAAGTAGGCATAAAAAGTCTCCTCAAATGTCTCAACCCATTATCATCACCAATCACCTATCCTGCTATCTCATTAGAACTTAGCAACTTAGCTCGAATAGCCTCAGATTCAACATCAGTCCCCTGAGCCTAAATCACATGACTCAACAAAATTAGTTGAGTAGCTAAGGCACAGAGAATAATATAATTCTCATCTTCCTCAAACTCCAGATCAAACTCACTAAGGCTTCTCATCATTTCCCACTCTCGCACGGTAAGATCTACTAAAATACCATGAGTTTTCTGACTAAGTGCCTCCACAACCGCATTTGCTTTACCAAAGAAATATTGGAGCTCAAAATCATAATCTTTCATGTATTCCGTCCATCTCCTCTACCTTAGATTCAAGTCCTTCTAAGTGAAAAGATATCTTAGGCTCTTGTGATCGGAAAACACCTTAAATTTCTTACCATATAAATAGTTTCTCTAGCTTTTTCAAAGCATAGATAATTGCCGCTAATTCCAGATCACGCACTGGATAATTATGCTCGCAAGTCTTTAACTATCTAGAACCATAAGCCACTACCATATCACTCTGCATTAGCATACAGCATAACCCTTCCCTGGATGCATTAAAAAAAATTGAGTAATCTAATCCTCTCTCTGGGACCATAAGTACTGGCGCAGTCATTAACCTTTTCTTTAGCTCCTAAAAAGACTGCTCACACTTCTCATCCCAAACAAACTTGACCTCTTTTCGAGTCAGTCAAGTCAACGGCCCAACTAACCTTGAGAAGTTACCAACGAATTGTTGGTAATACCCTACTGAACCCAGAAAGCTCTGGATCTCAAAAATTACTCTTGATCTCGGCCAATCCATAACTGCCTTAACTTTAGATGGATCAATTGCAACTCTTTCTCCAGAAACAACATGCCCAAGGAATTTTATCTCATTGAGCCGGAACTCACACTTGCTCAATTTAGCATAAAGCTTGTAGTCTCTCAAGGTTTCCTATCTGACTGAAAATAAACAAAAATGTCATCAATAAACCCGACTACAAACTTATCCAAATATCTATTCAACACTCGGTTTATCAAGTCCATGAATACTATAAGAGCATTGGTCAGTCTAAATGGTATTACCAAGAAATCCTAGTAGCCATACTGAGTTCTGAATGCTGTTTTAGGAATATACTTCTTCTTCACCTTCAATTGGTAGTAACCGAATCTCAAATCAATCATTAAGAAAATGAATAAACCCTTTAATTGATCGAATAGATCGTCAATTCTCGATGAGGGATATCAATTTTTGATAGTGATCCAATTCAGCCTTCGATAATCTATGCACATTCTGAGAGTTGTATCCCTTTTGGCTGCAAATAGTACAGGTGCACCCCAAGGTGAACTGCTCAGATGGATGAATCCTTTAGAGCTCAACTTCTCTATCTAGGATTTTAACTTGATTAACTCTAGAAGAGCCAATCTATACGAGGCTATAGGAAAAGGTTCTATGATAGGAGTCAAATCAATCCCAAATTCAACCTCCCACTTAGGCAGTAATCTAAATATATCATCCGAAAACACTTTTAGAAATTCACAAACGACCCATGGTAACTTTACAATGTCTCCATCTTGATCTTCTAAGGTTATACAAGTAAACAAACTGCATAAATCAACTCATCCTTGCCCATCAAGAGAAGGAAAGTTTTAATAACTAAAGCGATCACCAAAAAATCATATCCGATTTCCTTCACAAGTAAATAGAGTCGCTTGACCATTAGAACAATCTATCACCACCTGATAGGCTGACAACCAAGTCATACTAAGAATCACATCAAAACTTCCCACCTGTAGCATAATCAGATCAAAAACTAATAAATGCTTATGTCTCGAAGCCTTATCCCTGATAGTGATCTGTAACCCTTATAGACTCGATTCAACACAGAATGACCCTCGATTGGTGTTTCAATTTGAAACGGTGGAATCAACTCATCCATGTATAATTTCAATGCAGACATAAATATGCAGTAATAAATGAGTGAGATACTCCGTGTCTACAAGAACTGTGGATTTTGTAGTATAGATGAGAAACTTACTTCTAGTCACTACAGGGTCTACTCATCCATCATTCTGGCCCACAGTGAAAACTTACCCTTGAGCTGGCGCTGTCAGTGGCCTACCCTCCTTATGCCCTACTGGGATCTACCTTAAGCTCCCTTATGCTGTGTAGCGCCACCTGAAATACCCATCCGGTATTATTATGCCCTTCCTTCAGTACCCCTCTGAAACTGAGTCCGTACTAATTGTGAACCTATTGGCCTGTTACTATATATTGACTGTGCTGGCTATGGAGGTCTCATAGTACTAGCATTACCGTGCCTCTACGGGCAACACCTCCGTACATGGCCTGGTTAGCCACAAGTGTAACAAATCTTTAACTCGCTTCTATTTTCAGATTCCACTAGCCCACTATTGAAAAGGCAATTAAACTGGCAATGCTGAGGTTATCTGTAGTTATGGTAAATAATAGAACTCTATGCAGAAGCTTCTGTCGCTGTTGACTAATTTAGGGCTATGCTTTCTTGCTGAAATTGCTGAGTCTATGCCCTATATTTTTTTCATTGTCTTTTTGTAGGTCTGCTATCTTGTTATGGAGCCTTACCTTATCTAGCTTTATTTTATGTCCTGGTATCTGTCAAATTCTTCTCTACCGCCATTGCTCGATCAACTAGAGGCTCATATTCGTTAAGCCTCAATGGCACTATCCGATCCCTGGCTGCACGTCTCAACCCCTTCTCAAATCTTCTACACTTGGTGCGTTTAGTAGACACCAACTCCTTAGCATATTTTGCCAATGAAGAAAACTTACGTCCATAATCTAGTACTGACATTGGCCTTTAAGTCAAATTCAGAAACTCATCAAACTTGGCATCTTAGAGATTGTGGGAAGAAATAGCCTCTGAAACGCTCTTTGAAAGTATCCCAAGTAAGCGTAGATGCCCCATGAGATCCTTTCATAGTACTCCACTAATCCACTGCAGTTCCCTCTAGTTGAAACGCAACAAGTAGGACTCTGGGCTTATCTTCATTTAGCTGCATTACCTCGAATATCTTCTCATTCTCGTGTAAGAATTTCTCAACCTTTTTAATTAGTATATATTGAACTAAAGTAAGTGGGAGGTTTCATCCTCTTGAATTTCTCATATAGGGCTGTAAGCTGGTTTATCTACATTCCCTCAGCAAGCATTGCAGCCATCTCTTGCATCTACATCTATGGGTCCACAATTCCTTGTTGTGGCACACTTGATGCTTCAGATTGCACCTCTGCCACATGAGACGCCTCTAGTGGAACCTCTACTCCAACTCTAGCATAAGACCCTTATTCTTGTAACACACCCGTGGCAACAGGAACGTCATCAATTGAAGCTTCATGGCCTTACCCAACCTGAATCCTTCTGCCTTGGCCCCTACCACATCCACGTCCTAGCCTTTGCCTCTACCTCCGTCTCTACCTATAGTTCTAACATCTGAAGCGACACGTGGTAACATATTGTAAAAGAAAAAAAAATTCATAAGAGAATATACCAAAGTTAATTCCATAATATTTAAGGTCCAACAAAAATCAGAATCACATATAATATAACATATTATCACATAATCACATAACACCCAAAAAAAAAAAAAAAAAAAAAAAAACAAACAAGAGACCCACTGTCCCTAGGTATTCTTAAACCTGGGCTTTGATACCAAGTTGTCACGCGCCCTAAATTTCATAACTAACCAAGTTGTCACGCCCCGAGTTTCACAATCCTAGTACATGAATAAAGAATATATATTACACTGCTAAGAAACTTTTCATGTCCCACATCAAAACCATGCACTCACACTAAGGAGCATTGAAAATAAAAATAAATAAATTCATACTTTAAATTTAAATAAATGCTTTAGTCAAACTAACCAGGCAACAAAACTCCAAAATAAAATTATAAGTCTCCAAAACTAAGCCCAAATAAACTCCCATAATTGAATAAAATAATTAATAATTGCCTCACAAAAAGAAGCTTATTACAATTCACTAAAACAATTTTCTAAAGAAAATCTAATGTAATTAAAAATAAATAAATAAATTCTAATTTTTATGTTTAGCAGGTCTAGCGCGTGACTCAAATTCATTACCTGTATCACAAGTTATAAAAGAATGAGCACTAACACACGGAGCCCTAATAATAATATAAATGTAATAATGCCTAGCATGCTACTACATGAAATACCTTAGCACAAATAACAATCTCAAATAAGAAAATTAAATTTAACTATTAATTTCTCTTCTTTATAATTTTATCGCGTATTAACACCGCATAACATATCAAAGGAAAATAATTGATTTTAAGGTAAACTTGTTTGGTTGTCTCTTAGAAGTAGGACTCAACTAATATACATTATTATTCAGTGTCTGCTTGGTTGTCCTGTAGAAATAGAATCCAACCAATATACACCATCTTTTGATATCTGCTTCTTAGGCCAAAACCTTAGGAATATAATATGCCACTCTTAGGCATTTACTCGTTCGTAGGTTACTAATCTATTGAACTCGATAACTACCCTCACGTAAGTTTCGGGACTTTTAACATTTAGATATGTATACCCGATATTTTCAGTATCTTTTAATTTAGACAAATCATAATATTAAATTTTGTATAAATTTCCATATTATAATATATATATATATATATATTTTTTTTTTATTTTATACTTTAAAACTTATTGCTACTATAGGCATAAAGCCATTAGGCAATCAAGTACAGATAAGGTACCAGAATCATAAAGTTTACAAATGCATATGTGTATATATGTAATATCAAAACACAACTTCAATAGTTTACCAATTGATTGACCGTTCAATCAATTATGTTGACCACGATCCAAACAAAAAGATATCACCAAACAAAGTACCAAACAGATACATTTAGGGAACAATAATTAAATTGAAATAATATATAAATATGTAAATAAAACCTCCCTTAACATGGCGTGAATTCGCCCGGGAGTTCAATTAGTTAAACTAGATATATATATACACTCATATAAAACATTAAAAGTTCCCATCCCCTTACCTTTCTAATATGGACAATGTCAGGTTGTTTTCTGCCGAGTGGATTAGCCAGGCGCCGTTCCTTTCTCTCTCTATCTCTCTAGGGTTTAGCATGAATCCATCCACAATATACGCATGCATATATAGATATATATGTAACCCTAATAAATTTAATTAATTACATATTAGCCCAAAGATTTAAAAAAATAATGTATCCTTCTTAAAATTTTAAAGGTTACTAAAACTTAATCTTTTTAAATACAACTCAAAATTAAATAACAAAAATTTCAAATTATTAAATTTTAATAATGCACTAGTTTTATTGAGTAATAAATTAATGCAAATCCGGGTCATTACATTAGATGGCGCCACCCAGGGAGGTGGGTATTTTGAATTTTTTTGTCCATACCATTTGGGGTTTGCATTTAAATTTTGGTAACCATCATATTATTCATACAAACATATATTAATACATATTAGCAATAACCTGTGACTACGATACTCAAAACAAAATTAATATTAAATTTCTCATAAAGTTAAAACTTTGAACAAAAAGTTCTAATTGAAAAACCTATAATAATCTATTGGTTTTATTTTTTTTCCTAAAACTTTAGCCTTTAACAGCTACTACATGTATTTTGATCTCTCTTTCTAACTAATTTTTGAGATGTATCATAAAAGAAAGAAACCCCGTGTTTTGAATGAAAAAGAAATACAAATTATAGTACTTTAATTTAGAAGATTCAATATTCTAGAAACCATAATTGGACGTAATTTGAGTTAATAATTTTATTTGCACATAATCTCCGTAGTAAAATTTAAAATGTTTAAGTTTTTCGTGAGGTAAATGGTAATGGGGTTTACTAAAATAGATAATCATTTTATTGGATTTTAATTTGTGAGAGAGACATTTTCAAAAATTATTCTATTTTATTATATATATATATATAAATGATAATTACCAATTGGTTTCATTGTGCAATTTTAAATGATTCAAATATTTCTCAAATGTCTTAATTTTTTTTAGGTAGCTATTCTTATCTATTCTATTAAGTGAATGTTTGTTTTGAGAGTAATGAAAGGTAAACTTTATTGGAATAATTTTTACACTCCATAATATCAATTTGGATGAAGGATTAACAATTACTTTGGGAGTAACAATTACTCCATATGAGGGCAAACTATAAACTCTGCCTTGTATATATATATGCATTTAGTTACATTGGCATTTGTAAAAAATAAACCGATTTAGCACCAATTGTTGAATTAAAGTAAGTTAAATACGGATAATTTAAATTCAGATTTCAACTTGAATTCCGCTGATTTAAAATGGTTTAATAATTTGAAATAATTTCATATTAAGATATTCGAAATTTTATCTAAAAAATCATCCCTAATATTTTTTAAATTTAAGTTTCAAATCTGTTTATTTAAAATGAATAATCATCCAGAATTAGTGTGAACTATTACGAGACTCCGTATAATAATTCATGTTCAAGTTGATTGATAATGTCATCCGGAGTATGCATCCTTTATTTTATTTAATTTTAATTTTTTGTTTACAACTTCAAGCTTAACTAGTTATCTCACCATGGAATATAATTTATATGGTATCTAATAATGTACAGGCCTATTAGAATGCACGATTATGATGTCATTATTTTAATTATGTTGCATTTCAATAATAATGTATAGATTAAATTATAGATTAAATAAGCATCATTGTGGTAGAAGACATCATATTTTTGCTAATTAACAATGGACAAATTACGAGGTGCCAGCTGTTTTGCATTCATTGATTAGGATGTGTCAGTATTCTATTCAAATGAAAAACTCACCTTTCGCTCAGCAATTTGAAAAATAACAAAAAAAAAAAAAAAAAATTAGAGCTCTTAATTTTGCTCAGGTGGTGTTTATATGGAAAAACAAAATTATTATAGAAGTGACGCGGCAAAAAATTTAATTGGAGAAACTTAAAAAAATTAATAATTTTTTGTATTTGATATAATACAAAATAAAAAATAGTTAAAAGTAATTTTTATATTTAACAATTATCCTAACAATCATTTTACATTTTAAAATTAACAAACGAGTTATACGTAAACCCAATAATATGAGCATTTTTTTTTTGTTTAATAAATACATAAGAACTTCAGAATAAAAATGATTGACATTTATAATAAAAAAATTACATATAGCTTAATACTAGAAAATAAAAGTTTATTAATATTATTTTTTAAAAGTTTTCTTAACTATGCAGTACAATGATTTTTTTTTTTTTGAAAAAGGAGTAAATTAAACTTATTTATTTTAAGTGAGTCTATATATTTTTAATATTTTTATGAAAAATTAATTATAAATTTAATGAAAATAAAATAATTATCGAATCAACTTCGTAAAAATTTAAAAGTTAAAAATAAAATTTCGACCTCTTAAAATTTGAAATTTATGAGTTAATTTAATGGTTAATTAGAAATAATTATGAATTAAGTTACTACTATAATAATTGATAAATATTATATTAAAAAATTTATGAAGATCATGGTTTTAGATATAACTAAATATATATCATTATTTTTTTTTCAATTAATACATGAAAGTATCTTTCATTATTTTTGTATGGCTTATAGCTATCAATTTTTTTGGATAGCGGCACCTTGTCCGCAGATGCAGATCCAACCACGCCACCAGTTGAGTGCGTGGTCATCAATTTGGATTCAGTATTATGGTTGCCCAAACGCGTTCTGTTCAAGGACGATCGTGGTTACTACCTACGTTACCATGATCACCGGTATATGCAATTCGCAGAAGGCGTCGGCAAAGGAAAAGGAACGGCGATGAATGATGTCTTCGTCACTGGCGATGGATACGTCCGCATGAAGTCCCTTGGCCGTGGCAGATCAGGACTTTTTGCACCACGTACATTGTCCAACTAAAATTTGATGTAAAACAGTTAAAATACTGGCACCACGTACATTGTCCATTGACCAACGTTAATTCACAAAAAATGGACGACGTCTTTCATTTGCATGCCGACGCTGATTTTAATTAATATATTATTAAAAAAACATAATTAAAATAATGACACCCCATTCTTGCACTCTAATCGATTGATACATTATTAGATACCATGTAAATTTTAATGATTTGGTAATAATAGCAACATTACTAAAAACAAAGATTAATAAACTCTAAAATATGACTGTATTTTAATGATCAGAGCCTGTCTCTCATCCTACTGCCATAGGTTGATGCCTTTTTTTTTTTTTAATAAGACCAACATAGCTAAAGATAAAGATTAGCGAACCCAAATTACGACTTTATTTTAATCATTACAACTTGTTTCTCTCGTTGTCATAAACTGATGCGTGAGTGAGTGGGTTTTTTTTTTTTTTTTAAAAGGAAATAACAGTTGACCAAAATGACATAACTCAATTATAACTTCTTCACACTTAAATTCTTAAATTCTCTATTCCGCTTTCGAATTAATTTCTCTTATTTTAATTTATTTATGTCTATCTCTTTCTCTGAAATCTCTCTATAATTGATCTCTTATTTTTATTTACTCATCTCTATCTGTTTCTTGGAAGCAATTTTTTCTTAAAAACATATCTCATTTTTATCCTAATCCCTTATTGAAAATTTGCTAAAAATGCATAATGCTATATTAAGAGCGTTTGAAGTGTAAAACATAAATAAAAATTTATAAAAATTGTGATATCGTAATCCATATAATAAAACAAAAAAATAATTTTTAAAATTCTTAAGTAACTTCTAAAAAAATTTCAAAATTTCAAATAAAGTAATAAAGTTACTTTATTCTGTCACTAATTTTGTAAAAAGTAATGTGAACAAGCGCTAGCCCAGTTGACGAATTTATGAGGAAGACGACACCAAAATTGATTATTACAAAAGCTAGAGTGCAAGAAAATTTACTTTATTCTTTAACATTATTGAAGCTAGCTTATCACAATAATTGTTTAAAAAGTTAATGCGAAGAAAACGTGTTGGCGAATTTGTGAGGACGACAACACCAAAATTGACCACGACAAAAGTTAAAGTGCAAATAATAGTTTGGTCTTTAACCATTGTTGAAGCTAACTCATCACAAAAGCTGCTGTTGAAGTGTGATTTGGCAAGGAGTATTTTTGGGAGCATAACATTGGTACGAATGATAAAAGAAAAGGTTGAAAAGACAGCACACGAGAATGATGGCTCATCGTCATACTAAATTATTGATGAAAGTTATTTTGTACTAATGTGCACAATCACTATCACAATTTATAAATTTGTGAATGAAAGACTTAACCTAAATTGACTACTACAGAAATTAAAGTGCAGGTTGATTTAGTTTGGCCTTTAACTGTCATTGGAGTTAGCTCATCACAGTTATTGTTGCTGACAGTGCGATTTGGAAAAGTAATGACTTTTTAGAGCATAGAGCTTGTACGAATTGTAAAAGAAAATAGAATAAAAGAGAGCACATGATGAGCATGATTATTTTATCCATATTTACTTAGCATACACAAATCTTCTTTGCCATGGCTAGAGTAAATTCTACTTGCTAAACCAATGAATTTTTGTATGGATGATGACAAAATAAATATCTTATTGGGTATGAAGAGAATATGGGTAGAATACCTCTACGAAATCACTTATCTGTTTAATTTTTAAATATTTTTTAACTATACATAAATGATATAACATATTTAGATATTCGAAACAATTGGAATACAAATCTAGTTGACATAATACAATTATCACTAATTTATCATAAAAGTTTAATCAATGCAATTAAAAAGTATTCTAATGAAGATAGAGTACGGATATTAATATTTATACTTCTATAGATATGAGTAAAGATATTAAAACCAGTTTAAGTAAAAATCAGGCATATTTTGTCCCCGAAACGGGGACGGAGACGGGTACGAGTGAGGGTATTGCTAAACAGGGATGGAGACAGGGATAGCCATACCCTCCTCATACCAGTCCCATTGACATCCCTATTTCCCCCTCTCCTTTCCATTTTTCACTCCTACAAATTACAAAATTTGCCTTGTAATAGAGGATAATTTGTACAAAACACATTAAATATCATAATTATCCTCCCTTTTTATTTTTTATTACGAAACTTGTATCCTCCACTTTTCATTTTCTTATAACATCATCTACTTTTTATTAATTTGGATGTTAAATTAAAAAACTACAATCAATTATAATTTCATGAGGTTGTGTAAGAGAGTTTTCTAAATATATATATATATATATATATATGTATTTTAAATTAGCTTTGTAAATATATCTTGTAAGTTTATTTTATCCAAGATCAAAGAAGAAACTAATAAATTATTTTTGTAATTGATACAAAGTAAGACATTAGATAGTCAATGATCAAATCATTTATTAATGAAAATTACTAAAAAAGCCGTAGATCAAATTGAAATTCAAATCCTAACATTCATCCCCAAAACAAGCTACCATTAAATAAAAAATAATGTGGCACTATTCAAAATAATTCAATAGTTTTATTAAAAGCCCTCTATAAATTACCAAGCAAAAAAAATAAAAATAAAAAGAAAAGAAGCTCTATAGGAATAAAAAACCTAATGATGTAATAGCATAAACACCAACAAAAATACAAAAAATAAAGAAATATTACATGTAATTTATTCTATATTGTGCTATTTAGAAATCAATCACATGAAAGAGAAAAATTAGAAAAAGTTTATAGTTGCTCTCTATTTAAACAATTCAATAATTCATAATAATATGAAATTTGTTCCATATTACTTGCATCATCATCATCATAATAATAATAATAATAAAAATCACATTTGAAAGGTTTTCTTCAATAGAATTCTTTTCCATGGTGTTTCCTTGAAAGTTAAATGAAACAAAGAGATATATATACGAATGAAAATATACATAAGACTATGAGGGATGTTGTCATAGAAAAGTAGAACGTTGAATTATTGAAAAGTGAAAGTGGAGGATGTTAGTTTTATAATAATAAATGAAAAGGGAGGATAATTGTGGCAATTAAGATGTTTTGTACTAATTATCCTCCGTTAATTACAAGGATAGTTTTGTAGTTTTGTAAAGAAACAAATTAAAACGAGTGGGGAAACTTTTGAAAGAGTATCAATATCTCCATTCTCTTTATATTATGCCAATAAATAAATTGGAATTTTGAGGAGCATGTTCCATCGTCCCAACAATCATTTCACATTTTAATTAGTATTAACGTATAAATTATGCATAAAGGCAATAAATGTTCGTATTATGACATGTAACTCTCATTTTTAATAATCAAGAGAAGGTATATGTTTTATATACTATCAATAAACATATATAATAAATATATAAAAATATAAATGAGATAATTAACTGGCATATTGCAGGGAACTAGCATATTGCAGGGATAGCTTCCACCTTTTCATTATAAAATTAGCATATTTGAAAGGACTAGATAGTTGCAAGGGATTAGTTGACGTGAGTCCACTACTGTTTGTACTTTCCACATCCTAACCCATTATTTCCTCTTCTTTCATAATGTGAACATTCTGCTACAGAAATAGTGATACATTTAAACCATAATTGAAGCTAGCTCATCACAATAGTTATTAACGAATTCGGCATATAGCGGTTTTGTAGAGCATGTCACCAATACGAAGTGTAAAAGAAAGTGTTCAGTAAAATTTTAACCCCCTTCTTCCATAAACCCCCTTTTCTCATGTTTCAGTGGACTTCCATTCGATGTGACCTGCATGTAACAAAAATGGTGAAATAAAGCGGTCGGAGATAGTCCCCGACCAAGGACTCTCCAATACTTAAGTTAGTCACAGGTTTTATGAACGATAATCTTATGCAAAGAGAAAGTTGGATATATATATATATATATAGAGAGAGAGAGAGACCGTAGCTTGACTAATATTTTGCTATTTATAGAGAGAGAACCTAACGTACTGAATGTTGATATAACTATACATTGATGGTAGATAGTAGTATTAAATGTTAGATAATATAAGCCATGGGACAGATGAGAAAGTGACTGTGTTGTATATATTCTATAGATATTGTCTTCTGAAACACTTGAGTATAGTAAATAAAGTAACTATACGATATAACTATCAAACTATTTAGTCCCAATTTGACTAGAATATACTCCCTGATGGGGGATGTATTTTATGGTCGGGGAAATACTATTGTGGTCGGAATGATATTTTTATGTCGCACATTATGCCCTCACTTTGGTTGGGATAATTTATTACCCGAGCAGAGTAAAACAGAACCTATAAGCCTTATGTATTGACAACAACAATGTAAATAATATATGTCCAAATATTAGAATCGATGAATAGTGGAAGTATGTAACAGTATAGCAGTATAATAGTTCTTCATGAGATGCAAAGATAAACTGATGCTTAAATCTTATTTGTCGAATAGAAATTGATTCGTATATGCAAGTGAATCTGTATGGTCATAGGCATATAGATAGAGCTTTTCACTCTTTTTAGCTTCTGTAATTTTCCTTGCTATGTTTCATGTATTGGTATTTCAAGAACCGCCATGCTGTTCATTCGTTACCCAGTTTATAAATAATAGATCAATATTGACTTGAGCCGTAAATTTCATCATGTAATCAACCATGAACATGGCGAATAGTATTGAAATGTTCAGAAAGTCTTCACTTGATATTTTCTCAGTCATCATGAATATGTTTTCAATCATATTTTAATACCTGGGAATGGTAATCGCTGAGATAATCGTGTTGAGAATGCTTTAGCACTTCATCTTTAACTTAAGATTTGTATCCCAAGCATCCATAAATGAGAGTTCGAATTTAAATTTGGCATTTGTTCGATCATAGACAAAGCTTTTGATAATTTTTGTGAGTCTAGCAAGGTTGTGTATGTCACAACTAGAACAATCCAGTTGGATGCCTCTTCGATAATTCTTTTTCTATGTGGCTGAGTGTAATCAGAGCAGAGTTCATCCAATTCTTTTTGTATATGCTTGAGCGTAATCAGAGTTTAGCCATTAGAAAAATAAGGATGGACTTAACTATATAATACACAGTGATTGGAATGTAATCTGCTATTGAGATCATCCATTTACAAATATTCAATAACGTTGGAAGGCAAAAGAAGAGGAAAAAATGAAGTTGAGTGAGTTTTATATTATGAAAATTTCAGATGGCCATAACTTTTTGCTCGAGTGTCCAATTTAGGTGATTTTTTTTTTGATTTCATGTATTTTTTTGAGATCTATGCTACCAAACTTCCTATGGTAGTTTGAAATGATAAAAATTGGAAAATAAGGTCATCTTCATGGCTTTTTTGGACTTTTCTTCTTAGATGACATTACTTGAATATGAAAAAGTGTCTGAACATTGATATCTTTGCTTGGGAAGACTTTTACTGAGTACTAATCATGCTCGAGGAGACAAACATTCTCAAAATTGTGCTTTAAACTTGCTCAGGATTTCTTCTACTGAAGAATAACCTTGCTCGAGGAGATAACCACGCTCGGAATTGTGCTTTAAATCTACTCGAGGCTTCTTCCACAAAAGAATAACATCGTTTGAGGAGACAACGATGCACCGAATTGTGCTTTAAATCTACTCAGGATTCTTCGACTGAAGAACAACCTTGTTTGAGGAAACAACCACGCTTTGAATTGTGCTTTAAAGCTACTCGGGGCCTTTCCACTAAGAATAACCTTGCTTGAGGCGGCAACCACGCTCGAAATTGTGCTTTAAATCTACTCGGGGTTTTTCCACTGAAGAATAACCTTGCTTGAGGAAACAGCCACACTCGGAATTGTGATTTAAATTTGCTGAGGGCTTCTTTCCGTTAAGAATAACCTTGTTTAAAGAGACAATCATGCCGGCTATTATGCTTTAAACCTGCTCGGGCCTTCTTCTACTAAAGAATGATCCTAATCGAGAGATAACCATGCCCATAATTGTACTTTAAAACCTGTCAGGCCTTCTTCTATTGAAGAATAACCTTACTCGGAAAGATAAACATGCCCGTAATTATGCTTTAAACCTTATTCAGTCCTTCTTATACTGAAGAATAACTTTACTCGAGAAGATAACCATTCCTGTAGTTATGTTTTAAACCTACTCGAGCCTTCTTTTACTGAAGAATAACCTTACTCGGGGAGATAACCATGCTAAGAACAATTTCCCTCTAATTAGGAATAACGTGGTCGGGAAGAACGTGCTCGGGAATAGCATACTCGGGTTGAACATCTACTCAAGAAACACATGCTCGAATAAACCTCAACACAGGAATATCGTGATAGGGAATAACATGCTCTTGATAAATATCTGTTTGGGAACAACATGCTTGGGATAAACCTTTACTTGGTTTGGTCATGATATGCTCGGGGAAATCATGCTTGCTAAAACCCTTTTAAATGATCCTTTCTAGGGAATAAACTTTTAACCTTGGTTGAGAAAAGGCTTTTGCTTTTGCTTGGGAATAAGCTTTAGAAGATAACCCAGTCAAAATGTGCTTGGGAATAAGCTTTTGAATATAACCCAACTGGAATGTACTCGGAAATAAGCTTTAGAAGATAACCCAACTAGAATGTGCTCGGGAACAAGCTTTTAAATATAACCCAACCAAAACATGCTTGGGAATTAGTTTTTGAATATAATCCAACCAAAATATACTCAGGAATAAGCTTTTAACTATAATCCAACCAGAATGTACTCGGGAATAAGTTTTTGAGTATAACCCAACCAAAATATGCTCGGGGATAAGTTTTAAAGATAAATGCAACCAGAATGTGTTCAGAAATAAGCATTTGAATATAATCCAACCAGAATATGATTGGGAATAAGGTTTAAAGATAAATGCAACTAGAATGTGCTTAAGATAAAGTTGCTTTTTTTTTTGTGCTTGTAAAAGGTTTGTTGGTTATGTATCACCAAACATGATTATTGTGGTCGGAGGAGATAAATCTTTTTGTGTGAATCAAGAAATACTTTTCTTTTACAAAATAACACATTTTGCACCATTGGGGAAATCCCAGTAGGGCATTGCTTGTTTGAACCACCATTAGGTAAATCCAACGAGGTTGTATAAACCACCATTGGGTAAACCCAGTTAGGCAATCCTTATATGAATCACCAACTCAATAAAGCTAGTGGGACAATCCTTGTACGAATCACCACCGGATAAACCCAGTAGGGCAATTCTTGTAGGAACCACCAACTAGATAAATCCAATGGGGCAATCCTTATATGAACCACCACTGGTTATACCCAGTAGGGTAATCCTTGTATCAACTACCAACTGGATAAAGCCAATGGGGCAATTCTTGTACGAACCATCACCGGATAAACCTAGTGGGGCAATCCATGTACGAACCATCAATTGGATAAATCCAGTGGGGTAATCCTTGTATGAACCACCAATTGGACAAATCCAGTAGGGTAATCCTTTTACGAACCACCACTGGATAAAGCTAGTGGGAAAATCCTTGTATGAACCACCAACTAGATAAAGCCAGTGAGGTAATCCTTGTACAAACCACCACTGGGTAAACTAGTGGGGAAATCCTTGTATGAACCACCATTTGGATAAATCCAGTAGGGCAATCTTTGTATGAACCACCACTAGGTAAACGCAGTGGGGCAGCCCTTGTATTTTGTGCATGTCTCTAAAATTGCTTTCCTATATAATGCTCACCTATGAGAATCTTTCAATAATAGTGAATGTTCAAGTAAGTACTTACATATAAAATAGCTTCAAATCTTCAGATAAGTTGTAGAAATTTGACAAAAATCGATAAAATCCAACTCGAGGATGAGATAGGAGCTAGCTATAATCTTGTTCGGAGAAGAAATAAACAAGCTTGAGGACACCATAAACAAGCTTAAGGACACCATAAGCAAGCTTTGGGACAGTATAAATAAGCTCAGGGACACCATAAACAAAGTCAAGGACATAATAGGCAAGCTTAGGTATATAAACTTGTTACAATAAAATACTTCTTGTTCAGTAACAAAGAATTACTCATA
>QLOD02000013.1:26284764-26333998 GCA_003260245.2 Sideroxylon spinosum | reverse complement strand
GACATAATAGGCAAGCTTAGGTATATAAACTTGTTACAATAAAATACTTCTTGTTCAGTAACAAAGAATTACTCATAAAAGAATTACTCATAGAACAACTTTGTCCTTTTATGTTGAACATAAACACATGAGAAGAAGATAAAAACATGATAATATTCGGCTATCCAATAATCATCAAGTGTTCATACTCATATTTGAAAAAATAAATAAGATGTAGCTCTATGTATGGAAACAAATCTGTCTATTTTGCTGAGATTCTTATAGATTGAAAATGTTCTCATTAGTTCAAAATACTCTCAGATGTGGCTAGATAATACTCCAATGGTAAGATAATGCCCTCGATAACGGTAGAAGAAATAATGGTCCCGGTAACTGTAGAAATAATGCCCCCAGCAACGATAGAAGAAATAATGATCCTAGCAGTGATAAAGAAGTGTGTTTAGTAGCAATAAAAAAATACTTGCAAAGGCAATAGAAGAGATGCTTCCAACAACAGCGATAAAATGTTTTTAGTAAAGAAATTCCGATAAAAGAAATACTTTTGGTAAAAGGAAAACTTCCGATAGTGGTGATTGTGGGACAAATGTTGCTCACTGTACAACAATTACATGGGCACAAATACGTGTCTCATAGTGGGCGCCAAATGTTCAGTAAATTTTTAACTTCCTTGTCTCATGTTCCTATAGACTTCCATTTAGTGTAACTTGCATGTAACAAAAACGATGAAATAAAGTAGTCGGAGATAGTCCCCGACCAAAGACTCTCTGATATTTAAGTTAGTCACAGATTTTATGAATAATAATCTTGTGTAAAAAGAGAGTTAGGGGGAGAGAGAGAGAGAGAGAGAGAGAGAGAGGAAGAAGAAGAAGAGAAGAAAAGAGCTTGTACATTGTCTAACATTTTACAATTTATAGAGAGAGAACTTGATGTGCTATATATTGATATAACTACACATTATGGTAGATAGTAGCATTAAATGTTAGATGATATAAGCCTTGGGACATGTGAGGAAGTGACTTTGTTGTAGATATTTTGTAGATATTGTCTCATAAAGCACTTGTGTATAATAAATAAAGTAACTATACGATATAACTATCAAACTATTTAGTTCCAATTTGACTAGAATATACCCCCTGATTGGGAGTGTATTTTTTGGTCTAGGAAATCCTATTGTGGTCGGGATGATATTTTTATGTCGCACAGAAAGAATACCAAAGAATGGTTATACTTCTGAATTTTTCTTGATAGGAATTAACAAATTTAAAAATCCTGAAAAAATTAAACTTCAATTTAAAAACTCATTCATGAGTTTATGACAGCATAAGAGGGGGCTGTAGCGCTCAGAAGTCTCAAGTAGCACTAGCAATTTTGTCCCACATTTATATTTTTGAAATTAATGGGTAATGGAAAGGGGTTTACTATAAAAATGAAATATTAGTTGAACAATTGGATACGATAAGTAACTTGTATTTATCCAAATTACTTGATTAATCATCTCAATTATTAGGTAGTGGGTTATTAACTCATTGCCATCTCACATTTCAAGAATACGTATACTAATAACTTTTAGGCCATTTTTGTTTGAAGGATATAAATGGAGAGATTGGATAAGCAGTCTACCATTTTTGAGCAAGTTGACTTTAGTTCTATGTTTGATTTGCAGTATTAGAATTCAGGACTGGACTTCATATCGCCCAAAATGGGGGATGAGTAGTACCATAGGGATGTGGTATTACTAATATGCCATCTCTAGATTTGCTTTCCGTCAAATCTAAAGGTTCATAATTAATTTTTATCAAATCTTATGTTAAATCAAATCTTTTATCCTACTTTATATTCCACCAATCAAAGACTAAAAGAGTAATCCCTCATAGAAAATTAATCCCATATTTTATCTAATCCCGTATATCATCTCATAGTATTATTCATATCCCATCATCCAATCCCATTAAACAAACATAGCCATAAGGTATGTAAATTCTTGTCAATTTTGAGGGTAATAACTGATTTAAATCTTCTATTCGATATCAAGTCTGTTCGAATATCTTTTTCATTGATCAAGAATAGATAAAGAGGAAATACGTAATCCTAACTTGACTCATTATTATCCCTAATCTCGAGTCTACTCAATTCTAAATTAAAATGTAAGTGCTTTTATCCTAATCACATAATTTATGTGGTAATAATGTATTCATTATAGATAAAAGTAAGGTGTCAATGGTTTAATTCTATTACATTAAAATAGTAATGAATTGATTACAGGACAAGAGTAGGGAGTCAACAGTTTATTTATATTGCATTTCAATAATAATGTACTGATTGTCGGACAAGAGGAGGGTATCAATATTTTAATTGTAATGCATTTTAGTAATAGTGTGTTGATTAGACAAGAGATTATCCTAATGGAAGACGTTGCATTTTACAAATCAACGTTCAACAACATAAGAAAGTGTTTGGAGAAAAAGAATTAGTATAAATGCCTAAAAGTTGCAATCTTATAATTTGTACAATAAATAAAAAATTTATATTATAAAAATTTATTTATTTATTTATTTTAGAGCTTTAAACAGCCCCTTGATAACGGATTAATTAGATAATGGTGACTATGAATGATAGCTAGCTTTTTTAATTTAAAAAATGCCATTTGTTATCCGGTGTTTCTAGACACAAAGAACTAATAAAAATATGTTATATAATATTATTTTATATTTTTTCTTATATATAACTCCATCAAAATTTGAGATATTATTATATAGTATATATTTATCGTCATTTAATGATTTATATGGAGATTCTTAAAAAGTATATCATCGTTCTTGCATCGTTAAATTAATTAAAATTTAACGGCTAAAATAAAATTTTTCGTGACATCGACATCGCATTCGGTGTCCACAAGTGTCACCCACTTTTCCTCGAAAGTTCGAAAAATGAACAACGTAGTAGCCATTGTCGTAGCCAGCAGGAAAGTTTTATTTTAATAATTTGGGGAAGACTTGACTTCAAAACCAGTGATTAAATAAAAGATACAATAATATATGTGTGGGAGGGTATTCGTCATGATTGGTACTTATTCTAGCAATAAATTTGTATTTTAATAATATATGAAAGACTTAAGCGTCAAAATCAGTGCCCAAAACAAAAAAATATATCTACACGGGGGCAATTTTTTTTTTTTTTTTTTTTTTTCAAGATTAGAGAAACTAAGAGAGATTGGTGAAAATTAATTTGCTTGACTCATTTTGAAAATATGACTTATAAAGTGATAGTAATTCAAGATTTTTTATATGAAAAGTAAAATTATGATCTTAGCAAAGTGATATTTGGGATTCCTTCCACGCAAATGATGAGACGAAATTCAATGACATCATGTCAGACTCCGGATTTTACTCAAATAAAAGAATATATATTACACTATCTAATAATTTTTCTTTTTTCAAATCAGAGTCATACATACATGTTATGGAACAATAAATATAAAAATAGATAAGTTCATATTTTAAATTTGAGTAAATTCCTTAAAACCAATTAGGTAAAGAAATTAGAAAACAAAACTACAAGTTTCCAGAACTAGATCCAAATAATCTCCTAAAAACTAAATATAAACTAGTATTAACCTCTCAAAAAGATGTTTATTACAATTCTCCTAAAGAATTATGTAAAATTCAATTGTAGAAAAAAAATAATAAAACTAACTAAACTTTCAGTTTCCATGTTTAGAGGGTCCAATATGTTAATCAAAATCATTACGTACATCAGAAGATGTAAAAGGATGAGCAATAATAACACGTATACTTGGAATCTTAATAATAAGTGACACATCTTAGCACAAACAACAATTCATACAACAACTTTAAATAATAAATTAAATTTATTTATTTATTTTTTTCGTATACAATTTAATCATGTATTAACCCCACAAAATATACCAAAATACAACAATTTGGTTTTAAGGCATTGTTACTTGATTGTCCTATAGATACAGGACCTAAGCAATATACACTATCTCTTGATGTCTGTTTCATAAACTGAAGCCTTGGGAATATCAATTATACCATTCTTCATATTTACTCCTTCGGCCAAAACCTTAGAGTATGATATACTATTTTCAGTCATCTATTCGTTTCGTAACTCACTAGCCTACTGAATTCGAATACAAACCCTTTTTCGAGTCTTTCAACCCCTTCAATCCAAACAAAACATATTATCAAATTTCACTTCAAAATCACATTAAATAAATTTATCTTTTTTGTTTTCGAGGTTTCAAAAAACTATAAATAAATTAAGTACCCCCACTAGAAGATTGTCAATCGTGCCACCAATACTCATTAAACAAGTCAATGGCTATTACAATCAAACAATCCAAATTGAATGATCCAAAGTAATGCCCATTAATTACACTGCGAGGATTTAATAAATAAAAAAGTCATCAAGCCAAAATTTTGTCCTGGAAAGCATTAATGACTTTGACATCATATATATATATCATGACTCGGATGTTCCACTAACATATAAAGACAAAATCAAAATAAATCATTTTGAACAAACAAATAGTTGCTGTACATGTACCAAACAATTACACTATAAAAAGCATTAATGACTTTGACATCATATATATATACACACATCAATATACATCATGACTCGTATGTCCCATTAACATATAAAGTCAAAATCAACATAAATCATTTTGAATAAACAAATAGTTACTGTACATGTACCAAAAAGCATATATGTGCATTTAAGTATTACATGCATGAGTTTTAAAAACAAAATAGTACATGCATGAGATTTTATATTTGTCGTTTTCCATCATTTGATAAATATATGAAAGAGTATATGCACTTACATATGTACGTTCAAACTGATTGGATTTACAGTTTTATGTCGAAAGAAAAACTAGTACTTCACTCTTTTACCTCTGATTCGGCTGTTGAAGAAAAATGAACTCACAATTTGTAAGTTAAGAAACATAGCACAGTCAAAGTACATTAGGCGGCCAAAACAATATTAAGGTTTTTTCTTTTGTTTTTTACAAGAATGAATATAGCATTATATATATATGGTAATCAAATTTTTAGCCTAATAAATTTAATAATTACATACCCTCCCCTATGGGTTTAAGAAAATTATACATGTTTCCCAAAATTTTAGAATCCTTTTAAAGGTTGCCAAAATTTTTACCTTTTAAAGGCAACCCAAATAGATTAAATTACAAAAAATTTCAAATTATTAAATTTAAATAACAAACTAAATTTACTGAATAAAAAAACATAAATTAAATTAAATCACTGTTATTACATATCAAGTAAGAAAACGCTCTAATACCATGTTAAGGATGGAAGAAACAAAATAAAAATAAATAAATATTATTTTATGCCCGGTATGATAAATTGTTGAAAATCCATGAGACAAACTCACTTTGAAAATCGGCTATGCAAAGGATTTTTATATGAAACATAAAACAATAATATAAATGATTCGAGACTTGAAACTTCGCTCACACTCATTATTATCCCATCATCATAAATAGGTTTATATCCTACTATATAGTGCCGGACCAATGCCTCTGCAAGTTCAGTCAGAAGGTCTCAAAATCTTTTAATAATTAACTTTTATATATAGCAATTTGATTTCATCTTTCATCATATGATTAAAGGCCTTGTAGTTTAAACTAATTTTAATTTTTATCTCAATTTTAAGAGTCTTAAAAGAAATAACTAAAATGGACTCTGTTTAATTTATTTTTACTAACTATAAGATATTCTCTTATTAGAGAGGGAAGAAAATAAAAAACAATTTGGGAATAAGAATTTTACATATTTTTTATTCATTTTAATATATTTTTTAATCATATGATGAAAAGTCTCGCAATTTAAATTAGTTTTAATATTTTTCGTTTTTCAAGTTTTAAAAAAATAAAGATATATATACTCAAAACTTTTCTATCGTGCTCTCGCACGGTGTTACTTCTACGTTCTCTTGGGTATGGTGAAGTTTTCGAAAGGCCGGCCGGATGAAAGAACCCATAATATGGGTATGTTTGGTTTCGGTTTACAATCTAACTTATTTGGTTAGCTTTTTTTTTTTTTTTTTCATATGGTATTTTTTTGATCAAAATTTAATTTTTTGTTAAGTGCATTCACTAAAAAAAAAAATTAAAAAATCATATTCGTTTAGGTAAAAAAACTAAAAAATATATAAAAAAAACTACCCTTTTCATTTCTTCTTTTACTCAAACAAATACTTTTATTCAAATGAACGTGAACTTCAATTTTTTTTTTTTTTTTGTGCAGATATGATTAATCTGTGAATTGTTTTATGTAAAAATTACCATTAACTTTTGACGATAATACAACAGTTGTTCAAGGACAATCTTTCGCGAACTTCTTAGCACAAACAAGTTCAACTCTGTTCTTATTATTCTTCCCACACATGATCTTAAAGCTAACCTTTGTAGTATACCAACAAATTGCATCTCAAAACTCATCACCTCTGACGAATTCCTATTCCACTCTCAATATTAATGACGATCAAATAGAGCTTAACAATGGTCTATCTTTATTGCTTGAACTTAAACTATGGTACACATCAAAATCATGAGAATCATCATATAAGTCCGCAACAGTACCACCAATTTACATAGTACCGGTATTATGAAAAACAATACTAGTACTGTCTTGTATTTTCATAATGTCTAAAAAATATCAATCAATACATAACAAAAATCAATCATATGAGCTAACATCATCATATTTTTAAAATTAACATCATTTCTCAGAAAACATGGATGTTCATGGATTGAATAACTAAATGACACATTTTTCGCATTCAAACTTGACCAATTCTCACATACCATCAATGAAAAATTTAAAAATAACATTTCACAATTCACATTTACCACAAAAGTCTCCAAACCAAACTTATAAAGCAACAACAAATTCAAAGACATGACTGCCTAGAAAAGTTGACAGAACAAAATCACCTAATGCGTAATATAGATTTGTATATATTCCTTCTTCGAACGATGTTAATATCAATCAGTTCTTATTCGACTCAATGTTAGATCAAATAAGCTCTATCTTTTTTATTTATTCACGACTAAAATTATAAACAGTGAAACTGAAAACAAGGAAGGATAGGTGCTCATGGGACTACTGGATACTGGGAGCTCTCACAACTTTCTCGATTGCGCATGGGTCTTACAACTTAGGTTAGCAATAGAGGAGGAAGTGTAGCTGAACGTTATAGTGGCCAACAGTGAAAACTCCCCTGCCTAGGTCGGATGTCACGTACACTGGTTGAAATTTAGGGAAACCCAACGGAAGAAACGTGATTCCCGACGAGTCTTTTTATCTTCATGTGGTTCCATCCCGTAAACAATGTAACTAAATTATAGAAATAAAATGGTATTATTGATATATTAAAAACTACACTTAAAGCAAACTTATGAGACCTACACAAAAGTGTAACTTAATCACAAGACTTTCTACATAAAAATGACTTAAAAGTAATACCTTTTTTTTTTAGTAACTAATAAGATTAAAAGACTGCAAAGTATGACTTACACATAATTTTCTACATTTTCAAATTATTGAGCTATTTTATTATACAGAATATAGATTCTTATTCATTTCTACACTACTAATCATATTCAACTCCCTCCCTCAAGCTCATTTCACACTCACCTCATTTCTACTGCCAAAAAAATGTATCCTAAGTATTTTTCCTACTAAATGATTTTTTTCCATTTTACTCAATGAAGAGTGATTTCCCATGCTGTTAAACCACTCAAAGCCATATTCTTCCACTCATATGAGGACATGACTAGTGAGTAACAATGAAATGAGTAGTATAATAGTAATATATATTTTGCATAATACAATGGGAGAACATTGCAATAGTAATATAAGATACTAAGTTTATGTATTTCTTAAAGATGTTATTAATACCCTTCTAACTTCCAATTTCTTTTAAGTGCTCACCTTCTTCAATTGTTAGTTATTAAGATTTTAAATTCAATCAAATAGGAGTAGTTAACAACCTAAGAACAAAAATGAAAGGAAGTAGAAAGAGAACAAAAAAATCACAAATGAAGTATTAGAAGATCACAAATGCCACTACGACTATATATTAGCAACAATTAGTTTATAAGAAAGAGAAGATATAACTAACTTCCAATTTTTTTTAAGTGCTCACCTTCCTTAACAATGATCAATTCAATGCAACTACACCTTACATATATTAGCAAAATAGAGGATCCATAGCAATTATCAAGGAAGGTAGTTCACACGGAAAACTTAAAACATTTTATCAATACACAAACATTAACACGTAGCAATCAATACAGTAACAAATAAAAAAAATAATTAAAAATATATACATGCAAATTTAATTTAATTTTTATATCTTTTCTTATAAGTAGGGAATAACAACTTAGCCTTTTATACGTGAAATTATAAAAGAGAAAAGTTTTGAGTTGGAGATGGTACTTAAGTCTGGGTACAAGGATAAGCAAACTTTTTTACAATAAATTAAAAAACAAAAAGAAGATAGAACATTTAGGCTTGAATCCTAAGAGAAAGAAGCATAAAATTACAAAAGAAGTGTTAGCAGATCACAAATGCCACAGTGCGTAATATATATTGAAACATTATGTCCATATAAAAAATATTAACATGCATAAATCAACACAGTAACAAATAGAAATAAAAAATTGAAAGTAAGGAATAGTAGGTAGGCACACAAAACATTTATATATTTGTATATCTTTAT
Source organism: Sideroxylon spinosum (assembly GCA_003260245.2). Classification (NCBI taxonomy): domain Eukaryota; kingdom Viridiplantae; phylum Streptophyta; class Magnoliopsida; order Ericales; family Sapotaceae; genus Sideroxylon; species Sideroxylon spinosum. The sequence continues at coordinate 26,325,226 of QLOD02000013.1, read as the reverse complement.
TGGTTCTATCCATCATTTGTTCATTATCTTACACAAAACTTGAGTCACCTCAAAATATTCAAAACAAATTAACTAATTATTTTCTAACAAATTCTTTGAATAATAGAATTTTTTATATTAAATAAAAGAGACATAAGTTGAAGTACAAACACATAAAATCGTAGAAAGAAAGAAGAACAAAGTCACGAAAGAGGCTTTAGGAGAGGAAAGCAATTCATATAGAAAAAAAAAACATATTGTCAGTACACAAACATTAATTTGGAAAGGAAGTATAAAATATATATATATATATATAACCTAAAGCAAAAAAAAAAAAAAACAAAAGACAAACTAAACCAAAAATAAAAAATAAAAAAAAAACCTAAAACAAAAACACATAACTTGCAAAAAGAAAGAAGAAGAAAAATTAAAACTTTTTTCAATACCAAAACATTAATTAAGATAGAGGTGAAGTAAGAAGAAAAAGACATAAAAGGACAAAACTGGAAACAAAAATACACTAACATGCAGAAAGAAAGAAGAAGAAAATTACAAAAGAAGTGTTTAGGAGAAGAAAATAGTTCATATAAAAAAATAAAATTTTTTTGTCAATGCACAAATATTAATTAGGAGAGGGTGAGAGTGAACAAAATATGACGGAATCTAAAGCAAAAACACACTCACCTGCATGGAGAAAGAAGAAGAAAATTACAAAAGAAGTGTTAGGAGAGGAAGGTAGTTCATATAGAAAAATTAAAAAAAATTCAGTGCACAAATATTAATTAGGAGAGGGTGGAAGTAAAGAAAAAATAACAGAACCTGAAGCAGAAACACTCATCCACAGTGAGAAAGATGCAGAAATTACAGAAGTGTTAGGAGAGGAAGGCAGTTCATATAGAACTCTTAAAAATTTTGTCAATAGACAAACATTAATTAAGAGAGGAAATTACCGAAAAAAAAAAAAAAAAAAAAGACAAACCCTAAAGCCAAAAAAAAAATAAAAAAATTGACCTAAATTAGAAACACAATAACCTGCACATAGAAAGAAGAAGAAAACCACAAAAAAAGTGTTAGCAGAGAAAGGCAGTGCGTATAAAAAAATTAAAATATTTTGTCAATACACAAACATTAATTAAGAGAGGAAGTAAAAAAACAAAAAAAAAAAAAACAAAAACTTGAAGGAAAAAATATTGAACATGAAGTAGAAACACACTAACTTACAAAGTGAAAGAAGAACAAAATCACAAAAGGAGTGCTAGGAGAGAAAGTGAGTACATGCAGAAAAATTAAAAATTTTATTAATATGCAAACATTAATTAGGAGAGGGAGGAAGTAGAGAAAAAAAAAAAAAAAAGACAAAATTTGAAACAGAAACACACTAACCTCCGGAGAAAAAGAAGAAAACCGCAAAAGAAGTGTAAGAGAGGATGGTAGTTCATATAAAAAAAAAATTTAATTTTTGTTAGTACACGAACATTAGTTAGAAGAAGTATTAAAAAAAAAAAAAAAGGTGTTAGGAGACGAAGACTGTTCATACAAAAAATTTGTTAATATACAAACATTAATAGGTGTCTCAAGCAACTCAAGTCTAATCACTCTAATGGACAAACAAAATACTTAAAATCTCTATTTATTTCAAAGCCAAATTATTTGTATAAATCAGATTACCAAATTCTTAACTTCAAACAGACACTAGATATCAAAATACACAAGAAAGAGAACTTCTTTCAATTTTAATTTTAAATTAAACAAAAAAATGTGTTTAATTTTAATTTTTTATAATTTCTCTTTATTTTATTTTTATCTCTTTTTTTTAATTTAGAAAAAAATAAATTCTTTTTATCTTCAATTCAAGTGAAATAGTGGAAATTTTTCTTCATCACCACAAACTTGATTTTTTTTTTCTTGAAAAATTTCTAAAAAATGAGTTGTTAAGGGACTGTTTGACAACGCTGTCGTTTCTTTGTTTTTATTTTTCTGTACCATTTTTTGGTTTGTGTTTTTTGTTACTGTTTATTTTTTCTGAAATAAAAACTGAAACTGTGTCTAGAAATACAGTTTTATTTATAATTATTAAATTTTTTATTTTCATAATGTATTTAATTTTATTAGTTTCTAAAAAATTAATAGATTTTAATTTCATATTAATTTAATTATATTATTTATTTAAAAATTGAATAAAATATGATTACTATATCATTTAATCCAATAAATATAAAATATATTAATTATAATTTCATTATAATATTTACTAAAATATATTTCATAATAATTAAAATAAATTAATTATGATATTTATTAAAAATAATTTAATAAAATATATTCAATATTAGTTAAATAGATTAAATTAAATTAATTATAAATTTTAAGTTAAATTAATTAATTTTATTTTAGTATTTATTAAAATTATTCAGCAAAATATATTTTATGTTGATTAGATTCATTACTAAATTAAGTTCATTAATTTAATAAAATATGTTTTATATTAATTAAATTCATTACTAAATTAAATTAACTAAATTAAAAAATATGTTTTATTAAATTATTTTTTTAAAATATATAGTTAAATTAAATTATATTTTGTAAAAATTATTTAATAAAATATATTTTATATTAATTAAATTAAATTAATTATTTTATAAAATTATAATTTTTTATTTATCAAAAATAATTTAATAATTAATATTTCATATTAATGGATTTTAATTAATATTTAATTTAATTTAATTATTTATTAAAAATAAATTAATAAAATATATTACATATTTATTCAGATAATTTATTTATTTAAATTATATTATTTATTAAAAATAATTTTAGTTTACTAAAATATTAAAAAAATAATTTATTTTAATATGATAAAATAAAAATGCATAAAGTAATAAAATTTATAAAAATCTTTGCAACAGAATAAGAAAATAGAGTTAAAGCACCTTTTTTTTTGTTTTCGTTTTTCTATTTAAGTTTTCATTTTTCTGGAAACAAAAAAACATAAACAGATTTCACAAATATGTTTTTGTTACCAGTTTACAAATTTGTGAAAACAGAAACAGAAAACAAAAATATTACCAAACGGGAGCTAAATCTTTAAAAATCCAAGAATCCTATGTCTAATTTGGATATATTAATTAGACACATATTCCACTCCTTCACCCGTGTTAGATGCTGGGAGACTAATAGCAAATATTGCAAAGCCGTCATAACAAATTTGAAACATAAATAACCAAACCTGGATGCAGGCAAGTTCTTGCCAGAGACTTTTGCCTAGAGGTGTCAAATGTACGTGTCGTACCGTGCCATACAACGTCTGTGTCAACCATGTTTCTTGCCGTACCGTGCCATGCCTTATTTACTTCATCGTGCCATGGTGTGTCGTGCCGTACCGTGCTTTAGTAATGCCGTGTCGGGCTATATTTCTTTATCGTGCCGTGTCGAGCCATATCTTTTTAAATCGTGCTGTGTCATGTCGTGCTAATTAATTAATTCGTATGGTACTATGCCGGCCTGTTAAGTTAATTGGGTTGTATCATGCCATGTTGTGTCGTGCCTAATTAACTAACTCGTGCTGCGCCGTGTAAGCAAGTTAAGTTAATCGGGTTGTTTCATGCCGTGTCTTTTTTTGTTGTGTCGTACCATGCTTTTTTGTGGATCAACATTTGGTATGATTGATGGTCCTAATAAACTTCAATACATGAATAGGTGCAAAACTCATACAAATTTTCAAAAAAATACAATGCTTTTGGTATTAAGTCCATCAAACCTCATCATGTCCTGCCATGTCGATCCTATTTCTGTGCCGTGCTGTACTTGCTGCCCGACCCAACTTCCGTGCTCGTGCTGTACCCTGCCATCCCCATCCTATTTCTGTGTCGTGCCATGCCCAACAAACTTCTGTACCCGTGCCGTGCTTTAATCTTGTCTCGTATCCCGCCTCATTTCATGCCGTGCCTTTTAAAGACCGTATCATCCCGTGCCGTGATGTCACAATTCCTGTGCCATGTCTGTGTCTTGCCAGGTCAACTCTTGCCTTTGTACCGAAAAAGTGCCCACTTAGACCATGCTAAGTCATGCCGTACCAAGATTTTACCGTGCCAAAGGTGTACCGTGCCATCTTCGAACGTTTCATGCCCGTGCTGTGCACATGCTGACCCGACCCGTTTGACACCTCTACTTTTGCCTGGTCCCTAAATTTCCCATAATCAGCAAGCTTCCGAGCAACATCTTGTACTGAAGAAACAACATGCTTTGCACTAGTTACTAAGCCTACAACACTTTTCCGCCATGTTTGTTTGAGGGATTAAAACAAGGAATTGGATAAGCAGTTCATCATTTTTTACCAACTTGATTTTAGTCTTGTATTTATTTTACAGTATAAGAACTCCAGATTGAATTTCATATCCCCCAAAATGGACATGGTATTACTTATCCCCCCCATCTCTGGATTTACTTCTATCCAAAATCCAAAGGTTCAAAATTATTTCTTATCACATCTTATGTCAAATCACATCTTTTATTCCATTTTATATTCCACCAATCAAACACTAAAAAAATAATCCCACATTAAAAACTAATTCTATATTTTATCTAATCCCATATATTATCCTATGGTATTATTTATACCCCACCATCCAATTTCTCTAAATAAACACACCCTTCTAGTCTTCCTTCTCTAGCCTCTAGGGCAGTGATCCTCTGAAAAAATGAAAAAATTCAAATCACCAAAAACACTTCACAGGGAATTAAAATTCATTAAAATATTTAAAAATTGAACAATATTTATTAAAATTTATATTTTTAAAAAATATTTATTAAATTTATATTTTCAAAAAATATTTATTAAATTTTATTGAAAATCATTAAAATATTAATTTAAAATTTGAAAATATTTATTAAAATTTATATTTTCAAAAAATTTTATTTAAATTGAAATTACAAAAAATGATTGTTCGTCATTAAAATTTAATCCGAAAAAAAAAAAACCTCTAACTTTATTAATTTACAAAATCTACTAACTTAGAAAATTTGAATATGAATTTTATGGGTGCACAAGTCCAAAAAGTGACTCCCAATTGAATGGTATAGTAACACTGTAGAATAGGAATTGGAACGCGAAAACTATTGACAATGTTCTTAACGATTCCAATAAGCAGATCACAGAGAGCCCTCAGTAGCCATTAAGGGAGAATAAACTAAGAGGACCAAGGTGCTAGACTTGACTTAAACGTCATTTTTTTCATTATCTTTCTTATTTATTGATTTATCTAACCTTTAAACAATTAAATTTGAAAAAAAATTAAATTTAACTGTCAGATCAATTTTATAATATTTCAACAGTTAGAGATTTAATCTTAGGAGCCTAAATTTGAAAATCAACTTGTGGCCCCCAGCTCCATCGCCCCTATCAAACTTCTCTCTCTCTCTCTCTCTCTAGTATAAAATAACTACAAGTATATATATTTTTTCTCTCGCATGCTCAAGGTGAAATTTGCGCTTTCAATTATTTATCAATTTCTTTAGGTTATAATTATTTAATCTTTCACGAAATTTTTTTTTATGCACCATTATAAAATTCTAGCTTCATACCCGCTCTATATCATATGTATCATCACAGTACTATCCTATTAATATTTATGCCCCCATTTTTTAATGTTTTTATTTTCTATTTTTTTGTTTATATTTTTAAAAAATTTTATAAACTAGTAACAGAAATATATTTGTTAAATTTGTTTATCTTTTTTTTTTGTTTCGAAAAAAAATAAAAACTTAGACAAAAAAGTATCAAAAAAAGGACTTTCATTCTATTTTTTATGTTACAAACATTTTTGTCAATTTTAACATATTTTTCATTTTTACTGCATCATATTAATATGAATTATTTTATTTAAATATTTTATTAAATTAAAATTACTTTTAATAAATATAATTAATATTAAATTGAATTAATTTCAATACTATGAAATTTATTTTGTTCAATTATTTTTAATAAATAATAAAATTAATTAATTAATTAATTAATTTAATTAATTAATATTAAATATGTTTTATTAAATTGTCATAATTAAATTATTTAAAGTATTGTAAACTATATTTCATTCAATTGTTTTTAATATAATAATAAATTAGGACAGGGGTGGTTCTATAATTTTCACTCGGTGGCACCAAGCAGTACAATGAGTTACGTCGGAGTTGAAGAATAGGAGAAAAGTGATGTTGCTTTTAGGGAAATAAAAAAAAATCCTTATACATTAAACCAGTAAACATACTTTTTACAATTTAATTGTTCAATTGAATCTTTTAACAGCATTTAAGATTTACTAGGAATATCCTCATTACTGAAAAAAATATATATAATTATTATTAAATTTTATTGTTTATAAAATTATTATGTTATATGTTATCTTATTGATGTTATTCACAGAGTATTCGATAATATAGTAGGAGAACACACTTTATTTCACAAAAAAATCTTTGGGTTCAATTCTTGAAAACTCTTTTTATGTTTAAAAAAATTTGGCTTAACACTAATTTTTTTTGTAAGGCCAGAAAACCTAAATTTTGATTTAATTTAATTATTTAATAAATTTAAAATACAAAGGGCATTTCAGTAATTACAACTCCACAATTAAAAAGAAGGGGGGGGGGGGGACCTTGCCTCCATTTGGGGCCCTTGGGACCCCGAGTAATTGGCTATAAATAGCATGGGAAGGAGTCCAGAGAGACCAACCATCACCACAGCATCAATTTTTGTATCCTCATTAGAAATAGGTACTTACCAAAAAAACCACCGATCCCCTCCACCTCCGCCTACAGATATCCAAAGGATATTAATAGATGGCCTTCCCGCTGGCACAGTTTGTTGTGCTCAAGTCGAAGAGCAACGGCAAATACCTTCGCTACGTAGAGGGAAAACATGGTGAGGCGTATCTCCAATTCTGTGGAGAGGACGTTTTCAGTTTCGACGTAAAGTTCGAAATACAGTACAACAAAAGTCGTGCGCCCGCCAAAAACCAAGGCTCCTCAAACCAAGGCTCCTCACAAGCAAATGAAGCGGAATTCGTGAGCATCAGATGTTGTTATAACAATAGATATTTGATGGCGGTATATGACAAATGGATTGTGCCGGAGGCTCAAGAACCAGAGACGGACAAATCCAAACCGTCTTGCACTTTGCTCGAGCCTATCATTACCGACGCCAACAGTAAAACTTTTCAGTTTCGTCATATCCAACTCCAGCGCTTGCTATCCATTGACATGGGTACCGATACCTTATCCGCAGATCCAGCCAAGCCAACAGTTGAGTGCGTGGTCATCGATTTGGATTTACTATTAAAGTTGCCCAAACGCGTTCTGTTCAAGGACGATCGTGGTCACTACCTTCGTTCCTATCCGATCGAGAATCACCCGTGCATGCAATTCGCAGATGACAGCGACAAAGGACAAGAAACGGTGATGAATGAGGTCTTCGTCACTGGCGATGGATATGTCCGCATAAAGTCCCTTGGCCATGGCAAATTCTGGAGGTGTGACCCTTCGACTAAGTCGATTCGGGCAGACTTCGATGGTGATCCCAGCGACGATGTTTTGTTTTGGCCGATTAAACTTGGCGACAATACAATTGCTCTCCGCAACAAGCGTAATAACTTGTTCTGCAGGAGAGTCGCCGGGCACGAGCTGGACGGCAAGCTCAAAGACTGTCTTTGTGTTACTGGAAATAGCATTACCAAAGAGGCACACTTGGTAGTGGACGAGCCTGTCACGTCAAGGAAAATCGAAAATGTCGAGTTTCGCCCTGAGCATGCGAGGACCGACGAGATAAAGGGTATGACGGTCATCACTGAAAAAGTCACTAACGAAAGTTACACTGAATTTTTATCTCAAGAGTTGGTGCTATCCTATCAAATGGATGCGAGCTTTTGTTGGAGCTCCAGTACTCGGTCGATGTTGGGATTCAAAGCTACCGTCGTCACAGCTGGCATTCCAAAATTTGCAAATGGAGAGATTCAAATTTCAAGTGAGGTTTCCCAATCAGTCCAGTGGGGAGAAACAGTACAAGAATCAGTTCCATTCCAAATTACAGACACGGTAAACGTGAATCCACGGACTACCTTGATAAAGGGTGTTCACGCGACAAAGGTTTCATCTGACGTTCCGTTCTCATATATTCAGCGCGATACTCTTCTCAGTGGGGACGTGGTTTCTGACAGAATGGTGGATGGCGTTTACAGTTTTGTCACTTGGTCAGACAGCGAGGATGTTATGACAGAGGAATTTCTTGATAGACCCCATGAATAGAAGTCAAAACAATCCTAAAATGTTGATGTTTGTGAGTAACATCTCTTAAAACTCTCACGAGACTTCACTCGTCCTTTAAAGGAATTTAAAGGTTTAAAAGGCTTGTTGCATATGCTAAATGTAACCGTGCTCCCTACGAAAGTGGCATTTTCATTTAATTTTCTTTTGTAATTGCTTGGTAAGATTTTCTGTAATAAAGCTTTGTTTAATTATATGCTTCGTTAGCTAAAATACTACGTATCTCAACAACTCAAAGTGGTATTTTAGTTTAATTTCCTTTTGTCATTGCTTGGTAAGAAAACCTGTTGCAACAGAACTTTGTTTAGTTATAGTACTTCGTTAGCAAATTTACTAAGTATCTCAACCAGGGATGGTATTTTTTTTAACTAACTCTAATTAACACTAGCTCCGCCCTGATCGGATAAGTAGGTTAGAGTATAAAAATAAAATATCTGTAAGATTTGGGTACATGAACAGTATATATAGTGTAGCCGACGAGTATTAATCAAACCCACTCCGATTACCTCAATTATAGGATGCCGAACATCCAGCATGATTATCTATCTATATTACTCAATTACTGATACAAATCGAAAACCTGAATTTATGTAAATAATACCATCAATTTGGATACAAAATTATATATATTAATATTGTGTTCAAAGAGCAAAGATCTTTTAATTAATAACAAATAAATTAATATTTTGATACTATATAATTTATTTTGTGTTTACGATTTGATTCTTAATGTAACAAAACACATGGATACAAATTCTTCTTTTGCTTAATTATAGTGGAAGTTTAAGACAAAATCAAATATGAGATTTTTTTTATATTCAATTTTATAAAAGTAATATATATAATAAATTTTAGTAATTAGAAAATATTTAAAAACTTTTATATATTGAAAGATAATCTTTTTAGTCTTTTAAGGTAAAGTTACTTGTAAAGTTATTCTATTTAAAGATTTTTAATTCTTGTTCTTAATCTAATTGCATCATATTTGAAAGACAATGAATGGTAGCCAGTTAAAAATACCCGTTAGGTACTTACCTAGTCCAGATATACTTTTTATCCGATGGGTTCAGAGATGGTACGTAGAAGTAATACTCGACCCTAATTCATTGCCAGCCCTAATCTTAACAACTCAAAAGAACGTGTTCAATCTAATTAATTAGCTGCACTGGCTGATGGTGTTTATTTTCACCAGATAAAATTTTCTCTACCGCAAACAGCGAACGTTCTTTGACGGTTTTTCCAAAAAGTGTATGTGCTGGCGTGCTAGAGTCCCATGTACTCAGAGGGTGTGAATAAGGATAAGAATGAGTATCAGGCAGGTGATCGGTGTAGGTACCCACTGCCTTGTAGTCACAATGACTTCATATTTATTGATATGTACAAGCTGATGATACTATAGATATGGATGTAAATATGAAATCTGTTGAGATTGCAGATATAAATATTGATCAAATTGATATGGTTGTGATCCATTGAAACGGTGCATATTAGAATAACATAAATTATCGTATGAATAATTGGATCACAATCAGAATCAAATAGTAAACTACTGTATCAAAAAATATGGATTAGTATAATACTGGGAATTAGATGGAGCACAATCACAATATGAATAGCAATATCCAGTGTGGATAGGCATTATGCATGGGAGATGGTGAAGATCCAAAACTAAATATATATATATTATATATTAATATTATGCTTAAAGAGCGGAGATATTTTAACATTCTAGAGTTGTTCTTAGGGTTTATAGCTTTAGAAACATTTTTATTTTCAATTGTTTTAGAGGATGTTTTTGAGAGTTTGCGTAGCACTGGGTGCGATTGTTTCAGCATTTGTTTTGTTCTTCGCTCTTTCAATTCTTCAAAGTACGGTATTGTATTTTTCTTATTTTTATAAAATTTTTAGATTTCTTCCTTTTGTTTAATCTTCGTATTTTCTTGTTTGCTTATTGATTTATATTTATGAACTCTTACACTATGGTAGCATAAATCTCTTGTCCTTAGTTTAACTTCATAGGAAAAGTGGAATGTTTGAATTATATTACATGCTAGGGTTTTGTAGATAAATACGCAATCATGTAGACATCTACATTAGAAGTTCAAATCTGATTTTTCGTTTAAAAGAATCTTTGGAAACAAAAACTTTTGAGCATATTTCGGTAATCACTGATAAAGGTTTTTGAATCTTTAATATTCTTGAAACTCTTAAAATGAAAAGATTAGGTTCAAAACCACAAGTGTTTTCTTATTTTCGATTTCATAATCCTTTAGATGTGAGTATGAAATTGAGTGTTGTGGATTTTTAAAAGAGCTTTAACGTTCATATCTTCCAGTTAATTTTTCCTTTCAACGTGAAACTTTAATCGATAAATTAAGCACCGATATGATTTAATTTCATTCCACCTGAACTTGAATGTTAAATCAAGGATTTTAATTCATTAAATTTAATTCGTAAGTTTTAATCTTGGTTGTCTTCTTTAAAAGATTAGTTGCTATAAATTCTTTTTATTTTCATTTGCTTAAAACATTTAGGAGTAGTATTAAAACTCTTGTTTAAATTTGAATTGAGGTGATTCTTGAACTTAGGCATAGAAAATTTTTAACCTAATAATTGAAACTTAGGTTCCCTGTGGATTCGACCTTGGATTCACCTAGTTAAAACTACACTACACACCCTTATACTTGGGGGTTATTTTTAACTGTAATTTTTAGAGGCGATCAGTTTCCCACCTTAAACTCCAATGGCCTTTGCCTCTTGTCGGCATAACTCTTGTGGCGGTTTTGTGCTGTCTTGATTCTCTGTCGAATCACTTTGATTTTCTCAGTTGTCTCCTGCATAAATTTAAGCCTAGTAATTATAGTTTCTCCAACCCTAGCCTAACATACAGAATATCTACATGACTTACTAAACGGAGGTTCAAAATGACTCATCTTGATACTCAATCAGTAGCTATTGTTACACATAAATTCAATAAGAGGAAGGTGGTTCTCCTAACTACCACAGAAATCAAAAACACATGCATTGAGCATATCTTCCAAAGTCTGATTTGTACATTCCTACTTTCAATCGATCTGAGGATGAAAAGCAATACTAAATAATAACTCCGTTCCCATGGCCACTTGAAGATTCTGCCAAAATCGAAGAGCAAAATAAGAGTCCCTGTTTGAGACTACGGATAGAAGAGCTCTGTGAAGTCTCACGATTTCCTTAACATAAAATTTAGCCAAGACATGTATAGAGTCGATCAACCAAATCGACAAGAAGAGGGTCGACTGCATCAACATATTTAGAATCACCCAATAGTATCATGGTCCTCTGGAGATCTCGGTAATCCAGAAAAAAAAATCCATCGTGATGTTCTCCTATTTCTATTTCGAAACTAGCAAAGGCTGTAAAAGACCGTTGGTCTTGATGCTCGACCTTAATTTGCTGACAAGTAGGGCACCTCGTCATAAACACTACCACATCCTTCTTCATGCATACCCAAGAGAACTGATGGCACATGTCATGGAACATTTTCGTACCTTCAAGATGTACTACAAATTTTGAATGATGGAACTCCCTTAGAACCATATCTCAAACAGAAATAGGCACATAAAGTCTCCTCAAATTCCTCAATCCATTATCATTACCAATCACGCATCCTAGTATCTCATTGGAACTTTACAACTTAGCCCGAATAACCTCAGATTCAACATCAGTCCCCTGAACCTCAATCACATGACTAAACAGAATTGGCTGAGTTGCCAAAGCACACAGAATAACATGATTCTCATCTTCCTCAAACTCCAAATCAAACTCACTAAGGCTTCTCATCATTTCTCACTCTCGCACAATAAGACCAGCCAAAGTACCATGAGATTTTCGACTAAGTGTGTCAGCAACCACATTTACTTTTCCAAAATGTTATTAGAGCACAAAATCATAATCCTCCATGTACTTCATCCATCTCATCTACCTCAAATTTAGGTCCTTCTGAATGAAAAGATATTTTAGGCTCTTGTGATCGGAAAACACCTCAAATTTTTCACCATACAAATAGTTTCTCTAGTTTTTTAAAGCATAGATAACTGTCGCTAACTCTAGATCATGCATCAAATAATTATGCTCATGATTCTTTAACTATCTAGACCCATAAGCCATTACTCTATCACTCTACATTAGCACACAACTAACCTTTCCGTAGATGCGTCACAATAAACTGAGTAGTATAATCTTCTCTCTAGAATGACAAGTACTAGTGCAGTAGTTAACCTTTTCTTTGACTCCTAAAAAGACTACTCACACTTCTCATCCCAAATAAACTTGACCTCTTTTCAAGTCAGCCTATCAACGGCCCAGTAATCTCAAGAAATCACAGACAAATTGTCAGTAATACCCTATCGAACTCAAAGAACTCCGGATCTCAAAAACTATTCTTAGTCTCGGCCAATCCATGACTATCTCAACTTTAGATCGACCAATTGCAACTTCTTCTCTAGAAACATGTGCGAGGAATTTCACTTCCTTGAGCTAGTACTCATACTTGCTCAATTTAACATAGAGCTGGTGGTCTTTCAAGGTTTAAAATAACCCTCTCAAATGCTCCTCATGTTCATCCTCTGACTGCGAATAAACCAAAATGTCATCAATAAACCGACTACAAACTTATCCAAGTATCTACTAAACAATTGGTTCATCAAGTCTATGAATACTACAGGAGCATTGGTCAGTCTAAACGGTATTACCAAGAACTAGTAGTGGCTATATCGAGTGCTGAATGCTATTTTAGGAATATCCTCCCTCTTCAACCTCAACTGGTGGTAACCGAATCTTAAATCAATTTTATGAGAAAATGACTGAACCCTTCAATTTATCGAACAAATCGTTAATTCTCAGTAAAGGATATCAATTCTAGATGGTGACTCGATTTAGCCTCCGATAATCTATGCACATTTTGAGAGTTTCATCCTTTTTTGCTATAAACAATAAAGGTGCACCCCAAGGCAAAGTGCTTGGATGGATGAATCCTTTAGAGCTCAACTCTTCTATCTGAGATTTTAACTCTACTAACTCTGCAGATGTCAATCTATACAGGGTGATAGAAATAGGTTCTGTGCCAAAAATCAAATCAATCACAAATTCAACCTTTTGTTTAGGTGGTCATCCAGATATATCATCTGAAAACAATTCCAGAAGTTCACAATCGACTGGTGATAACTCAACAATGTCACTATTTTGATCTTCCAAGGTTATATAAATAAACAAACTGCATAAGTCAACTCATTCTTTTCTATCAAGAAAAAGCAAGTTGTAAGGACTAAAGCAATCACCAGAAAATCATATTTGATCTCTCCTAGGAGCAAATAGAGTCACCGACCCTTAAAACAATCTATCACCATCTGGTAGGATGACAACCAGTTCATACTAAGAATCACATCAAAATTCCCCATGCATAGCACAATCAGATCAAAAACTAACAAGTGCTTATATCCCAAAGCCTCATCCCTGATAGTGATCTCAAAACTCTTACAGACTCGATTCAATACAAAATGACCCTCGATTGGTGTTTCAACTTGTAATAATAGAATTAACTCATCCATGTATAATTTCAATGTAGGCATAAATGGTGCAGCAATAAGTGAGTGAGATGCTCCCGTGTCTACAATGACTGTGAATTTGATAGCATAGATGAAAAAAGTACCTCTAGTCACGATAGGCTCTGCTCATCCATCATTCTGGGCAACAGTGAAAACTCGCCCTTGAGCTGGCACTGTTGGTGGCCTACCCTCCTTTTAGCCCTACCCAGATCCACCCTAAGCTCCTGATACTGTGGAACCCCACCTGAAACACACGTCTGGTATTGTTGTGCCCCTCCTTGAGTACCCTTCTAAAACTAAATCTACACTGATTGTGACTCTGTGGGCTTGTTACTTTGTACTGGTTATGCTGGTCATGAAGGTCTCATTACACTAGCATTTTTTTGCTTTTGTGGGTAATGCCTTTGCACATGGCCCGGTTGGCCATAATTATAACAAATCTTTACCTCAGTCCTATTTTCAGATTCAACTGGCCCATTTTTGAAAGGGCAATTAAACTAACGATGCCCAGGTTGTCTGTAGTTATGGCAAATAATAGGACTACATAGGAGCCCTTGTTGCTGCTGACTGATTTGGAGCTATATTTCTCTGCTGAAATTACCAAGTTTGTGCCCCATAAACATTTTCTCTTTGTCTTTTTTTAGGTCTGTTATTCTGTTATGGAGTCTTACTTTGTTTAGCTTCATTTTGTGCCCTGTTATTTACCAAATTATTTTCTACCGCCATTGCTCGATTAACCTGAAACTCATATTCATTAAGCCTCAATGGAACTATTCGATCCCTAATTGTAGGTCTCAACCCCTTCTCAAATCGTCTACACTTGGCGTGTTCAGTAGACACCAACTCCTTAGAATGTTTAGTCAATGATGCAAACTTACGTCCATAATCCAGTACAGACATTGGCCCTTGAGTCATATTCAGAAATGCATCAAGCTTGGCATCTCTTAGAGACTGTGGGAAGAAATAGCTTCTGAAACGTTCCTTAAAAGCATCCCAAGTAAGCGTACATACCCCACGAGATCCTTTCACAGTACACCAGCAATCGAGTAAGATCTCGTGACGGTTTGCAGTGAATCTACCCACAAAATTCTATGATATAGTCTCAAAGTGTTAAAGAGTGATTAAGATAAAAAATGAATAATGCTCATGCCCAACAAGTCACAAAACCTAAATATCATGTGTAATTTCCAATTGCTAAGCATAAATGCACGGACTATCGAATTTGGAAGAGCATATATGCAAAATTGCTTCATTTATTCAATAAGGTTGCAAAAGCATAAACAGAGCTAGGTTTTGGCTTCAAACACTCACGGGGTACCACTCATTGAAAGAATTTCACTCATCAAGGGTTCACACATATCTATTAGCATATGATGCTATCCTAGTTGCACACAATCCCACAAATAAGTATGTGAACTAAATTGAAGTTCAAAGCGTAAAGCTTATAACAATGTTCCAATGCATGTACAAGAGATTACATCACACAACCTACACAAGACCACAACATGCACATTATGAGAGTTGCTTACTTAGAATCCGTTAGGTCTTTATTTTGGTTGTAACTTGGCCAAGGGTAGTGGTTAACAATGAAAGATATGAAAATCAAAGCACATGTCTTAGGATAAAATGTTTAAGCACACGCAAGTTTTAAGCTACCCATTTCCTTTCCAACCTTATCAAAGATCCAAAAAAAAAAAAAAAAAACTTATCCAAACTAAATACTACCCTTGAGACATTCGTAAATATTGCAAATAATGCACAAAGTCCTACAATTTCATAACAAAAGGAAAGATAATTTTTTTTTGAATTGAAGTACAACTGAATTCTCCACCCAACATTTCATCTCAATGCACTCTCAAAAGTCCCCATTTCTAACCTATGTTCACCTCATTGACATTGAGGCACTTTCATAACCCAAGACATGTGAGGATAAGGTTTAAAGTGTGTGAATGGGCTTAAGGGATAATATATGAGGTGGAAACCAAGAAAAGAAATAGATCACACATTTTATTAAAAGGCTTCAAGTTGGTTCCTAGGGTGATTCGTAAGGGACAAAAAGACCCAAAATAGCAAAGAAGACCTAGCATCATTTTCTAAGCTACAACAACTCATACTGTGCCAAGTGAAGTTCATGCAAGTGTATGTGATGCAATTAGTGCATTGAAAACCAAAGTGAAGAATAAAAAAGTTGTGATTATGTGTAACCCCTCAAAAAAGAATAATAGGCTCAAAAGCTCAACATTAAGGGGTATAAGTCTCCACCTAGTCCAAGAATGCTCAATTAACCAATGTTAAGCAAAACCTACTCCTAAGCACATAAACTATTTTCCATGATAGTCAAAAAGTGCAGCAGGTCATAACACATTGAATTTGAGCTAAGTTTTTTTATTAAAGCTTGAACAAGATTCATTCATCACTTTCTCACTTAATTCCACTATCAACTACACCAAAGGGTTGACATGTAGGTATAAATGTGCTAAATTTCATGTACTCAATTTCAAAATACTCCAAAAAAAAAAAAAATTTAAATGTTACACTTTTGGTACAAAAGATGATCATCATCATGTGAATTCTACCATCCCCTAACTTAGAATTGATATTGTCCTCAATGTGAGAACCATAATGCAAATATGGGTCTATAGTGTGCAAAATGAGCATGATGAAGATGATGAGTATGGAATAAAGTCATAACTAAGAACATAGCACAATTTAAACTATGTATGTACCCATTATTCGAACTTCCTAATATACTAACTAATTTATTTATTTATTTTTTCATAGATTGAAGAGATTAATGCACTAATTGAGAAAGCAAAACAAAATAAGCAATAAATAAAAGTAAAAGAAAAGGATTACCTCGTGTTGTTGTAAAAAATATGATGAGATTCAAATAAATTGTACAAGGAATTACCAAAAGCTTCATCTTGCTCCAACTCTGTGGGGATTTCAACACCCTCCTTAATTGTAGTGTTAAAACTCCCTGTCATAGATATCTTCTAAAGATGGCATATCATTATTAGCAGATCATAAACTCATTTTAGATTCTATACTAGTATCTATGTCTGTGGCGTAAGAAGGCGCATCAGACCATTCATTATTAACAGTTATCTCTGCCCATTCCATATCTGGCAATGTTGAAGGTCAACCTCACTCCACCATTGGCCGTCAATTAATTGGTCAGGTGTTATATGCATTAAAGGTGGATAAACGAATGACAAGGGTAGTGAATAACCTTCCATAAAATACCTCTCAGGCCACCAGTCGCAGTTATACTCAGAGCTATCAGAGTCACTATCCTCACTAGAGAGGTAAGGTGTTGCTTCCCACTTACGTTTGTGCTCAGTTAAGGTGTTAAAAAGTGTTTTGCTGATTAAGATTTTCAAGGTTAAGATCAATCTTGATGTACCTGTTCTTTGCAAAGAATATAGAAATAAAGCTTAAGAATACAAATAATCAAAAGTGTCAACACTAGGTAATCATGAAAAGCTGAAAAGTTAAAAAGAAAAAAAGGTAAAACTGAAATAAGCATAAATAACAAAGCCAAACAAATTTAAACAGAATACAAAAATAAAATAGTCATATAAGAGTACTGGTTAAAGTGACAAAAAGGAGTTTTAGGGTTAATACATGAACAATAAATCTCACTCCTAAACTCTCAGGAAGAGAATAAATAATCACTGAGGAGGTGGAGGTGGATGGGACTCTCTGATGTAGTCTAAGATGCTCTATAATAGGTGTCCCTGAGTCTACTGGCTCTGATGGATTCATTGCAAAAGCTGGTGGTCAGTTTCCTGATTCTGTTCCATAATACTAATACATTCAGCAAGGGCTCCTATTTGAGCAGCTAAGTCTTAATTGGTGATTTCGTCTTCACTCTCCATTGGTTTCTCTGGTGGTTGAGATGGTTCGGCTTGATCTTCAGATTCATCTATTTTCCTCTTCTTTTTAGAGATTAACCCGTGAGATTTGACATAAGAGGTGATGTTGAACGGTTGTAAACCTGAAGCTATGGGTAAGTCATCAGTGATGCGTGCTCATTTCCTTCTGAATATTTCTGAGAATGCTCCACCAAAAGGTAAGGCAAAAAGAGCTCTAGGGTGCTGACAAGTGTATGCCACATGGTGCCAAAGATATGAGGGCGAATCAATAGTCAGTCCCATCTTAATAGCATAAATCAGTCGTGCGTGAGTGGGGGTGTAATCAGAATTTCTACTTTAAGGTAATAGATTTGTGCACGAAAACATGTGCAATGCCCAATACTTATTTTTAGCACTGATACGGGCTTCCTATATTCTCTCCTCCATTCTTGTCCTTCTAATAAATTTTCTGAGGCTATATTGGAGAATGGTAGAGTTCCTTCAGATGGATAGGTAAATTCAGGATTTTCAACTCTGGGTAATTGGAACACTTGAGCAAAATCCTCAGGAGTTAAAGTAATCTCCACTCCTCTGACCTAACTAACAAGACCTTCTCGGTTCCTTCTTTTGATGATAAATCCCAATCTAAAATTGGAAAAGAATTCCTCTACTATATCAACTATGCAGTAGGCATGAAATCATGTTGCATTAATCCACTGCCGTCCTTCAAAATTTTTTTCTAGTATGAACTCTTCACTTTTAAACTGGTCTATCCGCAAAAAACGTTCAATAACCACTGATTTCTGTGCCCAAATATCATCATATTTTTCCTCAGCTTTCTGTTTCCAAAATCTATCTCTAACGAAGGAAAGGGTAAAAAAACAAAAACAAAAATAACATTCAATTAACCACTACACAACCCCTATGTCCACACAAATTCAGTGGTCCATTCTATTGGGAATACTTTTGAAACTACAATAATTGTGCAAGACAATTTAGGTGGCTTTGCAACATCCACCATAGATGGGTCCTTTAATATAAAACTTCAATTTGACTCAAGAAGAAAATGTTTAGAATTAAACCAAATTAAAGTCCAAATTTCGGGGTCTTTGAACCTTGGACCTGAATGGTGCCTATGGTGTGAAGGGTGAAAGATTTTGAATAAAAAACCATTCAAAGAAAGTTTAGCTTTCCACCCATTGATGAAACTCAAAATAGAACTCTATTAAGCCAAAATTTTTGGAACCCTTGAAGCTTTGAAGCTCTGGTTCAAAGGGGCAAGTACAACCAACAACCTAGGGTAATAGAAGAACGAAGCATACCTATTGTAGCTTAAGCAAGAAGATGGAAGCCAAGAATTCCCTAATAGACCTTTAAGGACTCTCATTCTTGAGGAAATCTTTGAGTTGTGGCTAGAGGAAGAGATGTTTCAGCTTTGGAAAGAGATGGGTCTAAGTTAAAATGGCCGAAATTGAGCTTATACCTGAAGTGTACGGTCCGGACCACCTGTGGATAGTCCGGACCACAGAATGGTCCTCCTTCAAATTTGTATTATCGAGCTATTGTGGTACAGACCATTTTACAAGGGGATCCAGACTGTTTGGTCTTCTCTTTTATTCTTTTGAAGCTAGAACACTAAAATCCTCAATTACATATGATGCTATGTTTATTGACCAAAAGAAGACTAGAAAATCCAAAAACTTAGAAGAGAAAAAGAATTATCCTAATTCTAATTATGATACAATTACAAACTCATCTTAATTCCATCCTACTCATAAGGTGGAGAATCTCAAAGATCCCATGTTTCAATCTCCACTACAAAGTTCTCTAAATATGGTTTAAGACTATGGCCATTAACCTTGAAAGTAGTGTTGTTATGTGAGTTTTGAACCTCGCAAACACCATGTCCTGAGATAGAAAGGATGATAAAAAGACCATACCATCTAGATAGAAGCTTTCTCGAGAAAAGATGTAACCTTGAATCATACATCAAAACTTTTTGGCCTACATGAAAGAATTTCCTACGAATGTGTTTATCATGTAATTCCTTCATTTTACCCTTGGAAAATTTTGCATTCTCAAAAGCATCATTTCTTAATTCTTCTAATTCCTTAAGTTGAAACTTTCGAAGAGCACCGGCGTCATCTATACTCTCATTAAACTATCGGATGGCCCAATAAGCTCTATGTTCTATCTCTACGGGTAAGTGATAAGCTTTACCAAAAACAAGACGATAGGGAGACATACCTAAGATAGTTTTATAAGCTGTCCGGTACCCCCACAACGTATCAACTAGTCTTGAAGACTAATCTTTTCGAGTGGGATTGATAGTCTTTTCCAGGATTCCTTTAATCTCCCTATTTGCTAATTCAACTTGGCCACTGTTTTGCGGGTGATACGCAGTTCCTACATTATGTGTCATACCATATTTACCATTAAGTTACCAACTGTTTATTGCCAAAATGTTTACCTTTATCACTGATGATGGCCCTTAGCATCCCAAAACGAGAAAAGATATGTTCTTTTAAAAACTTAACCATTACCCGGTGGTCATTGGTGCGAGTGGCAATGGCTTTTACCAATTTAGACACATAATCTATGGCCACTAAAATATATTCAAAGCCAAGTAAATTAGTAAACGGACCCATAACATCTATCCCCCAACAATTAAAAATTTCTAAAATCATCACAGGATTTTGGGGCATCTCATTACGTTTAGATAAAGCTCCTTAAAGTTGGCAACTATCATATCTCAAACAATAATTATGCACGTCTTTAAATATAGAGGGCCAATAAAATCCACTTTGAAGGATTTTAGCGGTAGTTTTCTTTGCAGAGAAATGGCCTCTAAAGGCCAATGTATGACAAAATTCAATGACACTGTGAATCTCATTGTTGGGAATGCATCTCCTTATAATTTGATCTCGGTAATACTTAGAGAGGTATGGTTCATCCCAAAAGAAATTTCTCACATTATGTAAAAACTTACCTCTATAAACTTTTGTCTAATGGGAAGGCATTATCTAAATACCAAGAAGATAAATCATAAAGGGTAGTGCTGACATGCATGAGGTGCTCATCGGGGAAATGTTCATTAATTATCAAGTCACTAGATTCAGATACATGTTGTGGTAATCTAGACAAATGGTCAGCTATAATATTTTCTACTCCTTTCTTGTCCTTAATCTCCAAATCAAACTCTTGCAGGAGTAAGATCCATCTGATGAGACAAGGTTTGGCCTTTTTCTTAGAAAAAAGATATTTCAAGGCCACATGGTCTGTGATCACTGTGAATGAGACCCTGCTAAATAAGACCTAAACTTGTCAAGGGTAAACATTACTGTTAGGAGTTCTTTTTCAGTAGTAGTATAATTCATTTGAGCTTTATTTAGAGTTTTACTAGCGTGGTAAATAACATGGGGTTTCCTTTCTTTTCGTTGCCCTAAAACTACTCCCACCGTAAAATCACTAATGTCATACATAAGCTCAAATGGTAAACACCAATCTGGGCTTTAAATAATGGGTGCGGTAGTTAGCAAGTGTTTAAACCTATCAAATACCTCATCACATGATGAAGTCCATTAAAATGGGACATTATTGGACAATAATGAGTATAATGGTCAGGTAATAGTACTAAAAGATTGAATAAATCGCTGATAAAAATTGGCATGACCAAGGAATGATCGTACGTATTTCACACATTGAGGATTAGGTAGATTTTTTATTGATTCAATTTTTGCTTTATCTACCTTTATCCCTCTAGATGATACTATATGCCCCAAAACAATTCCTTTTTGTACCATGAAATGGCACTTTTCCCAATTTGACACCAAATTACTCTCCTCACAACACACTAAAACTTTCTCAAGGTTAGTTAAACACTCATCAAATGTATCTCCATAGATAGAGAAATCATCCATAAAAACTTCCAAGAATTTCTCAACCATATCACTGAAAATGCTCATCATACACCTTTGAAGAGTCGTAGGTGCATTACACAACCCAAAGGGCATGCGTCTATAAGCATAAGTGCCAAATGGGCATGTAAAAGTGGTTTTTTCTAAGTCCTCAAGTGCTACCTCAACTTGATTATACCCTGAGTATCCATCTATAAAACAAGAGTAAGCTTTTCCCACTACTCCCTCAAGAACTTGATCTATTAATGGGAGAAGAAAATGGCACTTTCAGGTTAGAGCATTTAAATGCCTATAATCTATGCACATACGACACCCAGTTTGGGTACATTGAGGTATTAACTCTCCTTTCTCATTCTCAACTACGGTAACACCGCAGTTCTTGGGAACCATTTGAGTAGGACTCACCCATTTTGAATTAGATATAGGGTAAATAATACCCGCATCAAACAACTTAAGCACTTCCCCTCCTATAACTTTTTTCATATTAGGGTTTTGTCTTCGTTGTAGTTGCCTTACTGGTTTGGCTTCATCCTCAAGGTATATATGATGAAAACATACTAATTGGCTAATACCTCAAAGATCTGCCTAAAGCCTTTCGGTGGGTACTCAAGATAGCTAATAACTTCTGTTCCTGATCATTTTCTAACTTTGAAGAGATAACTACCGGGAATGTCTCACTCTCTCCTAGGAACGCATACTTAAGTTCACTAGGCAATGGTTTCCTAGAAAGATAAGAAGGACACTAACTAAAGGTTTGGGTTTAGTCAAGGATAGCTCTAAAGATTCAAACAATGGCACCCATCCATTAATTGCCATAGCTTCTTCTTTATCACTTAATATTTTCTCATTATCTATAAAATTTACTCCATCCAGAGCTTCACAATTCTCGCTTCTTACTAATGCTCGCTCTAATGGATCATCTAATAAGGTCTTCTCAAAGTATTATTCACATAAAACGTGAATCATATCTACTTCCCTAATAGCCTCAAAATCCCCCATTTGTTTTCCTATCCGAAAGATGTTCATATCTGTGGTCATATTTCCAAAGGATAGCTTCATAACCCTACTCCTATAATTAATCACAGCATTGGATGTGGTGAGGAATGGTCTAACTAAAATGACTGGAATGGAATGGGAAGGATTTTGAATAGGTTGGGTGTCCAAAACAATGAAATCAACTGGAAAGTAGAATTTGTCTACTTGGACTAACACATCTTCCACTATCCCTCGTGGCATCTTAACTGAACGATCAGCTAACTGCAGTGTTACTCTACTAGGTTTTAACTCACCTGAGCCTAGTTACTGATAGATAATGTAGAATAATAAATTGACACTAGCGCCTAGGTCAAGAAGTGCTTTATCTACGATGTGATCCCCAATTACACAAGAAATAGTTGGACATCCAGGATCTTTGTACTTAGGAAGGGTATCACGTTGGAGTATGGCAATTACTTGTTCAGTCATAATAGCTTTCTCCTTAATTAAGTTTTCTTTTTACAGTGCACATATCCTTTAAAAATTTAGCATGAGATCTACTTGATAGGTTTAAGTAATGGGATGTTGATTCTCACATGTTTAAAAATTTCATAAATTTTTGAGTTCAACATCTCATTCTTACCTTTTGCTAATCTTTGGGGAAAAGATGGTTTAGAAATGTGTTCAATAGTTTGATCTACTTGCCCATCTGATGTTTTTACTACATTTTTCTATTCTTTCTCTCTAGATTCTTTCTCATTTTCCTTCACCTCACTCTCTCTCTCCTCCTCAACCTCTACTTCAATTGGTTCCTCAACATCCTCACTAATCTTTGGTCCCATTTTAGCACTAGAGGTATTGGCTCTAGGATCTACATGTTTCTGAATGATTTTGCCACTTCTCAAAGTGGTGACAGACTGCACCTATTCATGTGGGGTGGCACCCAAGTTTGATGCTTTAGTAACATTTACTTATCCTTTAGGATTTAGGAAAGTTTGAGTGGGTATTTTACCACTTTAGGTGGTGTTCATGGCTTGAGTTAACTTGGAAACTTATCCCTGTATGTCATCTAAAGCCCGAGTCACTTGGTTATTAATGTTCAATTGCTGATGCATAAATTGATCAAGAGTGTCCTCAAAGGACCTTTTTTGTACGGGTTGCATTACAGTAGGATTGGGCTATTAGAATTGGGGTGTTGGTACCAGAGGTGATTGAAATGGTTGATTTTGATAGTCATTCCTTCATGAAATACCAAATGGTTGATAATTGCCATTCCCACCTTGATGGTGGGATGGATTTCCTTAGCTTCTATTTTGAAATGATCGATTTTGGGAACCACGGACATAGGTCTGGCCATAGGTAACTTTCTTAAGTAAAGGGATTTCAGGGTAAGAATTAGCTTCATGCCCCACTTGATCACAAGCTATACGAGCCATATTCACCTCAATTACTTTGTCTTCACTCTTGAATTCAAGAAAATCTAACTTATTCTGCAAAGCGGCTAGTCTAGCTCTCAAATCATCACTCTCGCTTAATTCCAATTGGCCACTAGGTAAGGGGTTCCTATGTTCAGAAGAAGATGAGGGTCCAATTTCCCAATCATTTGAGTCTTCGGCCACCATGTCAAAGAAATCCATAGCATCCTTCGCAGTCTTATCAAATAAGGTACCATTGCACATGGTTGACACAAGTTGTTTAACATTGGGAGTCAAAGAATCATGGAAGATACTCTCAAGTCTCCATGACTCAAAAACCATGGTGAGGACAGGCCATTAAAAGGTCGTTAAATCTTTCCCAAGCACAACAGAAATTCTCATTAGGTTTATAGGAAAAGGTAGTTATCTGTCTCCTAAAATGTTGAGTCTTTTGGGTTGGGAAGTATTTTCTCAAAAACTCGGTTTGCATCTCATGCCAAGTTCCAATGGAACGAGAACGAAAGGAATTGAGCCAAAATTTGGCCTTGTCCTTAAGAGAAATTGGAAAGAGTTGGAGGCGTGCTACATCCTCATCGGCATTTTGGTCCATACATGTGTTACTCACTTCCTCAAACTCTCTTAGATTGTTTTATAGATTCTCAGAATCTAGACCATAGAATGTATGAAGAAGTTAGATGATCCCAAGCCTAAGTGTGAAATTTCACCTATTCAAAGACAAGATGATACACAAATGTGTGGTTTGCCTAGTTGGGTTCAGATGGTTCCTCATTGGAATAGAACTAAGATTATCTCCCCATGGACACTCACATCATCCTCTATTCTAGCCATTGAATTAAAAGATGAGGAATTATCTAATGAAATGGTTGTGTAAGAGTTTGAGTGTGTAAGTTGGTAGGATGGGTTTTCTAGTTCGGTATTTTCCACTAAGACTCTACCTGACCTTAAAAGCATGTAATTCTAGATATCCCCAAAGTTTTTTTTTTTAATTAAGTTTTAAATTTATGTTAAACAAAATAAAACAAATCCAAACTTACCTAAAACTATATTTTGGCTCCCCGGCAACGGCGCCAAAAAACTTGACCGACCCTAAAATGTGTTTGGGTTCTTCCTCTCAAGTGCAAGAGGATAGTCGTAGTTTTAAACTCGGTGAGTCCGAGGTTAAATTCACAGGGAGCCTAGGTTATTTACTTTTTTTGGTTACGAAGGAACTTTAGGGTTTATTGTAAAAGAGATTTGGTATTCAATTGCACTAAGTCTTAGAATTTAACAGAAATAAAACAAATAAAAACAAGTAAAATTAAAACTAATAATTAAATTAACGTTACGAAATATCTCTAACAATTCAATTAAATTTCTATTTCTTTTTATTTCAGAATAAATTAGAAATAATTTAATCTAATTAGATTACTATGATACTCAGAATCGACTAATGAAATCAATAAAGAAGAAATTCTTGATTCTACTTGCAAGTCAGGGTAGTTTACTACTTTACTTTGGGATGTTTACTTTAAACTTAAAATTCTATTTCATTCAAAAATTATTAAGAACATTTAAATCAAAAAAACCAGTGCCAGTGATTTCAAGCGAATATGGTTAAAGATTTTTGTTTTCGAAATCTTTTCAGACAAACAAATTCAAAGTTTTACTCGAAACCTATTTATAATCTTGTCCAAAATTATGTAGAACGTTATAACCGAAAACTCATACCAGTGATTTCAAACGAATGTGGTTAAAGATTTCCGTTTTTGAATATTTTTGAAACAAGTTAAAATAGATTTAAAGTAGTAGATCTCTACGTATGTGCTTTCGAAACCTATGCAAAAGATCTACGTAAATCCCAGAGTATTTTCATGAACTATCCGTTCTTAATTCATTGAATCAAGAACTAAGGTTTTCTATGCTAATATTATTTTAAATGAAATAATAGAAATAAACATAAAAATAATCAGTCGATCCATCAATTGAAATCTAAAAATCGAATATTAAAATGCTTAAGCGAAAGTAACTTACATCGAGATCAATTCTGAAAAAGCGTAGGTAAAAAGAAGTGTAGCAAAGAACAAGAACATATCGTACAAATCCATCTAATCTCTCTAAAACAATATAAAAATTCTCTAAACAAAGTTCTCTCTAGCAATATGAAAAAGAATGAAAAGATGGAGGCTCTCCTTTAGTTGGTTGTGCAAAGGTCTTTTTATAGGGTTCATCAGAAACCCTAAAAATTACTCAAAATGCACGTCCACAGATTCACGGGTGGTCCGGACCATCTGGGGAGTGGTCTGGACCACATAATGGTGTTGTCTCTCGGTGGTCCAGACCGTCTGGGTGTGGTCCGGACCACAGAATGGTTAATGCTCTCTGCTTGATTCTTCAGACAGCTTTCAGTCTTCAACTTCCAATGCAATTTTAACCTTGAATACGATGGAATCAGGCTTTGGATAAAACGCAACAGTTGTAGATCTTTGAGTCTTCTTTCTAATCCAAAAATAATCACATCAATCAGAATTGTGAGTGAAAATTTATGACCGGAAAACAGACAGGGTGTCTTGCTGAACACTTGCAGTGGTTTGCACATTTAAGCTCCAAACTCGCTTTTCTTGAATTGTTTTCCTTCCAAACCCCTGGAAAACACACGAAAGAAATATAAGTACTTAAAGTATAATAAAAAGTGAATTTTAATTGATAAAATGTTCAAAAGAAAAATGTGAATTGATGTTAAGATCAACAATGATTGCAAGCAATCACTAAGCTTACAACAACTCATATTATGCCAAGTGGAACTCATGCAAGTGTATGTGATGCAATCAGTGCATTGATAGCCAAAGTGAGAATAAAAGAGCTTTGATTATGTGCAACCCCTCAGGAAAGTAATAATAGGCTCAAAAGCTCACCATTAAGGGATATAAGACCACACCTAGTCCAAGAATGGCCAATTAACCAATATTAAACAAAATCTACTCCTAAGCACATAAGCTTTTCTCTATGATTAAAAAAAATGGACAAGGTCATGACACATTCAATTTGAACTAAGTTTCCAATTAAAGCTTGAACAAGATTCAGTAATCACTTTCTCACTTAATTCCATAATCAACCAAACCAAAAAAGGCCAACATGTAAGAACATCTGTGTTAACTCATGTGGAATCCAACACAACACCGCTCCAAATATTTTGAAAAACATTTGACAATTTCAGCACAACATCTCACCATGTGACTAACCCCAACCTAAATAGAACATTGTCCCCAATTTGAGAACCATAAATGAAGAGTGGGTATGCGGTAAACATGAGCATGATGAGAATGAGCATGGGAAGATGAAAAGCACGCACAATATTCAACGATGCACCTGTTATTTAAGCCCATTAAGGCATCACCCAATACAACCCCTAACCTAGAGTCCATAACACTCCCAGCAGTAACGTATGTATAGATGAAATAACAAACATGGAAATGCAAGACTAAATAAAAAGAGAGAGGAGGGATATTAACTCAAGTACTTCCTTATTTGAAGAAAACAAAAACGCTATGTAAGAGAAAATGTTAGAAAGAAAATAAGAAATAAATAAAATAAAAGTAAGACAAAAGAAAGAGTTAGTACAAAACAAGAAATAAAAATAAAATAAAAGAAAATAAGTGAAGAAAATCAAACTAAAAAGAGATGAGAAAATAAGAAAAAGAAAAATATAATTTACTCTGTACAAATAAAATGAAAAAGAAAGGGCTACCCAACACCATCTTTAGCCCATGCGTCCACTAATGGTTTACGAAATAAAATATTCTCATCGGGCCCACAAAGCACCAAAGGTGGATGCTCGTCGGGTGTAAAACATACAAAGGGATGAAGATCCAAGTAAGGATCATGTAACCTTGAATGTGGCCAGAATGCATACAAGGACATGAACACAGTGGGTTCAACCAGTCTCTCGATGCCTAGAAAATCAACATACTCTCCCCGAATTTCCACTACCTTCCCCATCCGATGATTAGTCGTATGATCACTCACAATCCCCGACATGAACTTTTTAGGTGGCGCTAACTCAAGAGGTGAGAGTTATGCACCACTCTTAACCTCAGGTGTATAGTGAAGCAAACTAAGGTCAACTGACTCGATGATGTACTCCTCAGGCCATGTGATAGTCAATTGCTTAATTAGATTTAAAGGACTCTTAATTGGGCTCAGGGTGGTAGGGGTGGGTTGAGCATCAAGCTCAGTAGTAGGTAAAGATTGCATGTCACCCTGACTCTCGGTAGGTGGTAAAGAATTCTCTTGGATAGGAAAGTCCATAAGGAAATGAGAAAAATGCAACCCAACTATCTTCCCTAATGTGATTAGGGAAAATGTCCCATTTAGTGTTTATGGTCTCAAATTGTGCATCCTTAGATTCACTAGACCAGTAATCTTGGGGCTCCTCAAACTGGCCCTCGCTGAGTGGAACAAGGTTAAAACATGCAAAATCTAAATAATTGGGCTCCATGCATACGCTACTTACAAACAATGGATCATAAGGATCAAGTAAAGTAGGAGCATACGAGAAAAGGTCAGTGTAATTTTCAAGTGTATGAAGTTCAAAACTAGGTTCAAGTCTTGCCCGTGGCTTGGTCTGTTCATAGAAAAATTCAAGAAATGACCATGCCTCACTCGGGGTGAGATCAAGAAATTCCCTACCTAAGATTACATCAAAAGCCTAGTGCAACTCATGAGATAGAGCATTATATAATATGGCTAGGATGTCCTTTAGCTCTAATCTGTGATTTGGAAAAGTGTCCAAAAGTATGTTGAATCTCTCCAAGCATTTATAAAATACTTTACCGTTCTTTCGATAAAAAAAATTTATTTGAAAGCTATGGGTGAATTTTTTATGAATGGGAAGGAATTTCTCAATAAAAGCATGACAGTATTGTTTCCAAGTGGTCCGTTCACCATAATCACAGCACCAGTTACCAGCTACACTTTGTAAAGACAAAGGGAAAAACATAAAGCTAAGTCTCTCACTCATTCTAGCATCATATGAACTACACACTACCTCAAACCTATCAAGGTGAAGATATGAGTCTTCCTCCTCATGCCCGAAGACTTGGGGTAATTGGTGATAGGTCTCTAATGTATAATCATATCCAAACTGGTCACTTAGAGACTATATAGGCTTGGGCATCAAAGGGACCATAAGTGAAGTCACCAAAATTCATGTCCATGAGAAGAGAACAAAAATGAAAACAAAATGAGAGAAAAGAAAAACTACAGTAAAATGCAACCTAAGTTAACCAACATGCAAGATAGGTTATATGATGTGCAAATGAATATGTTACAATGCAAAAGAAAGAAAACTACGAATAAAAAGCTAAAGGAAAGGAATAATTCACTCAATTTCTTATGTGGACTTCCCTTTACTCCCATATCAAGTGCTTAGTTGCCCTCCCCGGTAACGGCGCCAATAACTTGACTGACCTTGGAATACGTTCGGGTTCTACCTTTCAAGTGCAAGAAGGTGGTCTTAGTTTTACTTAGTGAGAACCGAGGTCATCTCCACAGGGAGGACTTTGTTAAAAGCTCTAGACTTGTTCTAATAAGATAGTAGGTGAAACCTAAGTTGATTTTGGATTTATGCGATTCTTAGTAATTTTGGATTTATGCGATGTTTAGAAATGGTTTGAGTTGAGAATGGTGATTCTAAATTAAGATAAAAGCACTACAAATAAACGAACCAAGACAATCTTAACTTAAAACCAAATCCGGTAGTGGGATAGTAGTAGCTTACTCAAACGCATTGATAACTCAATCTAGCAGACACACATACATTGCTAGGTCAGAAAATATTTCATTAAAACATAATTTATGGAACTCAAGGAAAGCGGAGGCTTTTGAAATAGGTTTCGGACTAACCAGGACATTGAATCGATCACTTAGTATGCACAAGCATCGACTCATAACCAGGCTTTGATTGTAACACGGGTGATCGATTTCTTAAGAAAATCTCAATTTATGATTTTAGGAAAATAGGTTCTAAATCACCAGGCCATTGAATCAAATACTTGGTATAGATGAGTGGCCACTTATAACCAAGCAATGACTATAATACAGGTGATTTGGTTCAGTAAGAAAACCTAATTTGGGTTTCAGAAAATGTATTTCTAACTTACTGGGACATTGAACCAAACACTTGGTGAGCACAAGTGAAAACTT
The DNA here is from genome assembly GCA_003260245.2 of Sideroxylon spinosum. NCBI lineage: Eukaryota > Viridiplantae > Streptophyta > Magnoliopsida > Ericales > Sapotaceae > Sideroxylon > Sideroxylon spinosum. The sequence continues at coordinate 26,294,990 of QLOD02000013.1, read as the reverse complement.
GTAACCAAGCTATGGTTGTAACACGGGTGAGTTAAGTTCGAAAGAACCCTAGCTTACTATGAGATTCTAGTTAAAAATTAGAAAGATATTTCATTTAAAAATATTCATTTACGTTTGAGATCACCAGACTATCACACCACCTTTAATGGCTTGAAGCCAAGAACAAACCCTAGCCTAACATACTTGAACTTCGAAGAGGAAAATATGCTTGTAAATCATCCATAAATGTAAAACAAGCAATGCAAAAACAAAAGAAGAAAAGCGAAAAAGAAATACTATGAAATAGAAGCGAAAACTAAAAAGAAAAAATGAAGTACTACAAAATAAAATCGAAAGATAAAAAGCGAAAACAAAGTGCCTGCTATTGAAAATATTGAGAAGTAAGTCACTTACACGTAAACCTTAGGAGAGAGAGGATTTCCATGAAATGTATTAAGTTAAAAAAAGAACTCCCTTCAGAATTTTTACAAGCCTATTTATAGGCTAAACAAATCAAGGGCAAAAAGGTAAAATTACAAGTGCAAGGAATGCCAAAAGACCGTCTCGGAGAGAGACCCATGCGCCCCTGAAAAGATATTCTTGCGCCCATCCAAACTTTCATAGGTGTTTGATGAAATGCCTCACTAAAACACCCAAAGTCGGGGTCTCAGTGGGCGCACAACTAAGAAACATGAGGGGCGCATGCGAAGGGGAGTGACTGCACAAACATAGGGGGCGCACCCAAAAGAGGGGCACACCGCACAAACACAGGGAGGCGCACCCAAAAAAGGGGCACACGCCCGAAAGACAGGTGGTGCACCCCCAGTTCCATACTTGGTTTCTTTCTTCGACTTTTGGTGCTTTTGCTTTCTCCTTTTGGTCACCCACATGTTTCTTTTCCATTTGTCTTCATTCTTTGACTTAGTGTTCATGAAGTGGCTCCCTTCTTTAGCATTATCATCGTTAAAATCTCATTATTCTCTCTATCCTCCTCCATTACCTATAACACAAAAATTAAATATAAGAAATCATAAACTACTAACAAAATTAATGAGATAGCTTGACAACATGCTTAAATAGGTATTGGAATAATGCATAAACATGTCAATGATTGCGTGCAATCAGTTTCACTTTTCTCCTGTTAAAGCTTAAGAAGAATGTTAGTGAGCCGTTCAACTTTCATAAATTCATGTCTCTATTTGCAAAGAACACATATTCATCTTATTTTAACATATCATAGCATATCTCAGCATTGAATAGCAAATCTTATAAATCTAATCACAATTTTAATGTCATCGAAAATTCAACTATCAAGCTTAATATTAGTTTAATAACATATAAACTTAATCCACAATTATACCTTTATTACATATTATAAATTTTTTATCATTTTATAATATTTCATAACAAATGAGAGTAAAAATAGCCCAATCGGAGGAGTTATAGGCACCGAAGAAAAACAAACGGGTGATGGCCGAAAATTTCTTTATTGTTTATTTTCTTCCTTAAAGAGAATTAGGTTTGGTTTAAGAACTTAAAATTATTCTTTTAAAATATGCCAAAATTATTTTCATGGCTATCTCCTATTATAAAAAAGACATTACAAAAAGTATAAATAACACACTGATTCCCTATCTTAGATATGAAGAAACTCTAAAAGTTTAAAATTTCATTCTTTCGTATCTCTCTCCTCGAGCAGAAGTACCCTGATCCAACTCTGCCGTAACGATCATAGCGTCGAAAATACCAATGCCCTGCTATTCCTCACTTTCTCATTTCTTTTTATCTTTTCTCTTTTTTCTCTCTCTTCTTTATCTTTTTTTTTTTTCTATTCTAGTTTGCCAACCATGTATCTATAACTATATATACAGGTGCCCCATGCCACATGGAAGCACCACTCGAAACCTTTGCCATTTTTCATGGCTATACAAGACACTCACCAAAGCTAATGTAGCTAGGTGCATTTGCTGTGCCTTGTAGATGAAGAAACGTGGCCTTGGTTGGCCACGTGTTCGTATGTAAATAATCTTATTTTAATATATATATATATATATATTATAAATCTATAAATTAGAAATTCAAAATTCAAAATTAGGATTATTACATTTTCTTTTCCTCATAAAAATTCCATCCGTAAAATTTGAGATAATTAGTATAAACATAACTCTAGGAAAACAATTACAGATACTTTCCCTACATCTGAAACTCACACTCCCAGGTAGATCTTCAGTGCCATTACTTCTAATGTGAACAAGATTATTAAAAACTTAATCAAATGTTCCTCAGATCATTTCCTAAATTGATAAGTTATAGAAAATTGAAAACAAAAATATCCACGTTTCCGTTACGCTACTCTGAATTTGATAACTAACTAAGTGGCTGCTTAAATAATTTATAACAACCCAATATCAAATCCCTATCTTAATCCATTAAACTTTAATCTCTATCCCATATTATATTATCATTATATATTCTTAGAATTTCCATAATATTATACCTGATTATTTCCTAAGTCAAAGTCATTTTCTTAACAAATTGAATCTTAATATTTCCTCCGCATCATAATATCGATATTTCCTTATTCGAATATTTGAGGATCATTTTTCTATCAATTTGTGGTGCCTAGAACTTAAATAGCCTTTGAAAATAACAGTAACTTTCAACTAGTCAAACAATTCATCAATTCTTGGTAAAAGATACTAAATACACATCCTCAACGTCCCACGGTTGGAATCCATAACTCCCTTTCCATATTGTCAATATCATTCCTAAATAACTCCATTCTCATAAATTTATTTTTCTATTATCATAATTATTGTCGCAAGAATCTCAAAATCCCAAGTATTTTCTCAAATACTTTACGGAAAGTTATCCTAACAAGAAAACTCCTCGACCTGTTAAGGCATCAGCCATTACATTAGCCTCACTCGAATAGGATTGGAGATTTTAAAACTAGAATCTTCCTAATATTCCATTCAACTATATTACCTCATAGTCAAATCACGTTTTATAACCAATAACTTTGTAATTTTGGCATTCTGAGTACATTCTAAACTTTTTTATCATTCCACTTATCCCTAATCCCATCAAGGATTTATGGAAAACCAATGCAGTTAATACTATGTTAAGCTCTGGTAAATCCTTCTTATGTGATTTCAATTACATCAACTTTTCTCGTAATCCATTACAATATCTAGAGTAACTTCTTCTACAAATAAAAATGATCAACATAAAGTTTCGACCAACCTGGTCTTCGGCCCATAAAATGTCCAAATTAACTTTATCCTAAATATTTCAAATTTTTTTTCAAATTAATCAACTCATTAAGTCTGTTAGTTGAGGGAAATTTTAAATAGGGTAGCGGTAGCAACATACCAAAATAACAAAACTTGGATATCAAACACAACCTTGGCAGTATTTAGCTAATACAATTGAAACCTTTGTAGAATCCATCACAATTACCCGATCAAATATCACTTGATTTAAAACTTTATTTGAGATAAACTGAACCCATACTTATTATTCATAATTGATGACCATTCAACAAGTTACCAAAACTCGTTAAACAATATGCCTCATTAATTACCTCTAAGTTTAATAATCTCTTGTTTACCATCATCCCCTTTTAACGAGAATTTCTAATGCCCCTTTTGGAAAATACTATGTAAGAAAAAATCATAGGCCCACAAACCACTCAATTGAATTCTGAACTTTCGAAACTTAACCAGTGCCATAAATAGTGTAATAGAAAGAGAAAAGATACTTGACATAGAATCTAAGAAAAGTCAAGCTACCTCTAGGGAGATTAACCCCACTATTTCTTAAGAAACACGTCCACAATTTACATATTAACCATGGAAAACAAAATTGAGATTCCTTCTCATTTAGTCTCAAACTGACCATATGAACATAAGGTTTCCCAATGCACTTAATATCATTAATGGACAAAGCAACATTACTCTTGCCTCATCCAGAATCTAAATTACGGTGTCAATAGTCAAAACAATTGTCATTAATCCATAATAAGGATCAGTCACCACTTGCAAGTAGGTAAGACATCTATTTCAAAGTTTTTAAACATCACTCAATCATAAGATGCAATCTTAATAAATCATTGAGTCATTAACTTAAACTCTTTAAGCCTCTTGAAATTGCAACGTAAAAGTTTCTATTATATTCAACACCACATCTAACCATCATTCGTAATGTCAGAATTATGATTAAAATATTTTCAAACCATATGCCTAAGCCTAACAGAACATCACTAGTTACACTATTAGCTCATACACCAGTTTTACCACCATCAGCTAAGTATGTTTCCTAAGTTTTTGTGTTCCTTACCAATAAGGTCAATATTTAGCAACATTTCTCGTTTTTTCCACTAGAAACTATACCACAAAATACTAATGAGTCTGTTCTTTAAGAAAAAATAACATAATGTTGGTTATAACGTGTAAGCATGTAACATGCAATGTAAGACTCCCACTATCCCCTAGGTATTCTAACCATAGCTTCGATACTAATTTGTCACGCCCCCAAAATCCAGAGATTCTGAGGTGTGAGTTTAAATTGAAAAATTTAATGCAAATGGACCATTATAGACTCATTATTGACCTTTTTTAAGATCCGTTGACCAATCTATTCATAAATTTAAATAATAGAAATGATCATTTTATTAATAAAATACACACCTAAATTTAAATTGAAACCAGATAACGTAACTTTTATTTATTTGTAAAGTAATATTTTATATACATAAACTTTTGAAGTTACCACATCTAAATCGCACAAACTACTCAATAGAACTGTAGAGTTTTCAAACAGTTGTGCCAGCCCCCCTAAGTCTCGGGCTTTGCACTTGTAATATAATATGTAGGGACATGAACACTAAATCATTTATGCTCATGGTATATAGAAATATAATTTTTATAATACATTGTGAATCACATAAATAAGGAATATAATAAGAAATTATTGAATACATCAACACATAGCAGAATAGGATAACATATATTCATCACTTTTATTTCTTGTTAACCTTTCTTCATTTATTATTTCTTTTCCCAATGTGGGAAAGGATACTCTACAAGACTTTCCGTGGTTGTAATGGTAGTCCAAATCATCATCAGTTCGTATGTATGTATACGGGTTGTTAAACACCCATGCGTCGTCGTTTATAGATCCGAGTCTAAGGGCCACGATGAGCCTTACTATTTCGTTGTCGTTGTGGATTACTAGTCCACTGGCACGATACCCAACCCTGCATAGGTTTAAAGTCTTTCAACCTAATGGTATCTCATAACCCTCCCTATTTTGTATAGTATCCTCACTTTCCCCAAAATCAATAAATTTTTAGGTTTCATTTTTCTCTTGTTAAAACTTAAGAAGAATGTCAGTGAATGGGTCAAGTTTTATAAATTCATGTCTCTGTTTGCAAAGAACACATACTCATCTTATTTTAACATATCATAGCATATCTCAGCATCAAATAGCAAATCTTAGCATTGACTAGCAATCTAAGTATCGAATAGTAAATCTTATAGATCTAATCAAATTTTCATGTCACCGAAAATTCATCTACCAAGCTTAATATTAATTTAATAATATATAAACTTAACGCATGATTATACCTCTGATAAATATTATAGATTTGTTTATCATTTATGATATTTCAAGACAAAAGAGAGTAAAATTAGCCCAATCAGGGGAGTTAAGGGTGCCAAAGAAAAACAAATGGGTGTTGGCCTACAATTTCCCTATTATTTATTTTCTTCCTCGAAAAAAAATTAGGTTTGGTTTAAAAACTTTAAATTTTACTTTTAAAATATACCAAAATTATTTTCATAATTATCTCCTATTAAAGAAAACATTGCAAAAAATAGAAATAATACACTGATTCCCCATCTCAGAGATAAAGAAAATGTAAAGTTTAAAACTTCGTTCTTTTGTATCTCTCTCTTCAAATAGAAGTACCCCGATCCAACACTGTCATGATACTCACGATGCCAAAAACACAAAAGCCCCATTATTCCTCACTTTCTCCATGCTTTTTCTCTATCATCTTTTCTTTCTCTCTCTTCCTTATCATTTTTTCCCTACTCTAGCCTGCCAGCCATGTATCTATACCTATATCTGCAAGTGCCCCGTTCCACGTGGAAGCACCACCAAAAACCTTTGCCATTTGTCATGGCTGTATAAGCCACTCACCAAAGCTAATGTAGCAAGGTGCCTTTGCCGGGCTTGGCGGGTGAAGAAACGTGGACTTGGTAGGCCGCGTGTTCGCACATATATCATATATATATATATATAATCTTATTTTAATATATAAATATTAAAAATTTATAAATTTATCAATTAAGAATTAAAAATTAAAAATTAAAAATAAGAATTATTAAAAAACAATTAACTCATAAGATAGGATTTTCTCTCGTATTTACAGAGTGATCATTAATCTCTTTCACAGCTCATGGCACAGCAGCCCAACAACACATGAGATGTTATTTATTCACTATTGTTGAATTTAGTGAGGAAACAGAATTGGTCGTAAGATGTTATATATAAGCGGCGAAATGGGCAGGGAGATTATGAGCGTGGAGATTTAATTGCATGTGTGGTGTGAATACATACTTACAAAAAGAAAACTACTTTTCTGCTCTCTCCTAATTTATTTATTATAATTGGTCATCAAATCTATAGCTGCAGTATATTAATAAACTGTTTATTAAATAACAATATTTATTCGTAAATTATTTTACAAAAATAAAAAAATATTAAGAATGATTAAAATTTGGGGAAATATTGACTTAAAGATAAATATATAATTTAAGAGACATGATATTTTACATAGCCTACCTTAATTACTAGCATGCAATGAAGAGTTAATTAAATGGATATTATTGGTCTAAGACCAAATTCACTTTATTAAAAGTTATTTTAATTAAATGAATTTTAATATAGGTAAATAGAGTACAAGCAAGTGTTTTTAGTGGAATAGTCTGGGTTAACTTAAAAGACTGATAGGATATCATAAGATGACAGAATCTAAATATTTTAGTTGGAGTTAGGAGTCAATGGATTTCCAATCCCCAAGCTAGCTTAATTATTTCTTAATGGACCAGGTCAAGTTAGCATAGAAAATAATTGACAAAAACTTTTTGATATCTCAATGGTTGAAATAATATCTCCGATACTGTATCTCAATCTCCTTGATATAAGCCAAGGACCTGTTTGTGAACATACACTTCATCTTAAGAGATATAAAAAAAAAAAAAGCTTTAAGAATAGTTTGAAAAACTAAATTTTTGATCAAACTTTTCCGCTACGCATCTATCTTCAAGCTCAGATTTGAGGTAGTTTCCTCTTTCCTATGCTATAAAAACCAACATCAAAACTGCCTAATTGCTTTCATACCATCTATACTTAAAGTGAAAATCATTTACACTCTTTAAACTTAAAAAACATATCATTACCCCCCTCGTACAACAGATTAAAGTGAAACTGTTAAAAAAATATCAATGATAATGGTTCTAATTCTTAATAATTTTAAAAAATGCACTTACACCTCATATAGTTCATATTAACCACACTAATACACCTAATTTTGTTTAATTTTCAATGTGTATTTCTGTATTTTCACTTAAAATAATGATGTAATTTCTGTATTTTCACTTAAAATAATGATATTTAAATTTTATTTTACTCTCAAGTACCAAGGGTATAAAGGTAGTTAGGTTTTTAAATTTTAGAGGATATAAATAATTTTCAGTATAGGAGATAAAAATAATTATTTTTTTAAGTAATTTACTTCTAAAATTAAAATTGATATTACATCAGTAGTTCTGAGAAATTTTGATTTAAACAAATGCTAGCCCTATTTACGAATTTGTGAGAAAGGAAGAGGTAGAGCATTTATAGGCCAGAGGGGACACGTCCCCACCCTGAACGCAAAAATATATGTGCATATATATTATTTTTCTATATTATTTTTAGTACTCAATTGTGCTCATCCAAAAAAGAAATAAATATTTTAGCGCAATATCAATCAGGCCTACTCCAGAAAAGAAAAAAAAATTAATCAAATCACAATTGTGCCTATCTAATAAAATTTCATTTTTATCTTAATATATACCAATGCAATTGTATCTAGCCCATTCAACACAACTAAAAAATATGTAACCGAACTTTGACCCTTTTTTCCAGCCCCTTCCCAACTTAAAACTAGCTGTGTCTTACATCTCATTTGGTTACGAAATTAAAATTAAATTTTTTTTGTAATTTTTTTTACATGATTTTTTTTATCAAAATTTAATATTTTTTAAAAATTATATCTTTTAGGCATATTAATTACATTCGAGAAAAATCAAAAGATTCACAACCGCTTGGGTAAAATTTAGAAACAAAAAATTCATTTTTTCATCGCTTTTTAATTACCAAAAAAAAAAAATTCCCCTTTCTTTTTTACACAGACAAACATAAATTTTTTATTTATTTAATATTTTTCCAAATACAATTAACACCTCTAAAAGGTTCAATTTAAAAAGATTTAATTTTTGACAAAAAAAAAAAGTCACATAAGATGAAAAAAATTAAAAACTTTTTTTTATAATTAAATGAAACCTTATAATCAGCATCCACCCATATATGAATACGACTCTGCCCTTATTTATATTTGCTATGTATTGATTTCGGTTTTGTTATGTTTGCATTTATGATTGCTGGAGCCAAATATGTATCTGTCTGATATTGCTTATATGCTGACTTCATTTTTAATATAAAAACTTTTGGCACAATCAATGTTGTTTGAATTTTGATTTAAATCTGAAAATTTTATGATTTTATGATGTTATAGCAAAAAACCTTGTTTAATTTTATATAAAATCTTAATGCAGGTAAAATAGGAAAAATCTCGATTTTCTGACATCAACTTGGCAAAATCTCGATCTCATATATAATTTTATTGATTTCAAAATTTAACTAATTTTTATGTAATTTTGTCAAATAAAATATCCTTCTATTTTTTTTAAGCGATAAATCATAACTATTTCACTTGTTATTTTTTTTTTTTAGATTTTTTTTATTCTATAACACTATTATTTCTACACTATACTAGTTGATGACCATGTGCATTATTCCTTCAAATTAATTATCATAAATTAAATATAGTAGCTATGATGGAAACTAAAAAGCCTATAATATAATCTTACAAATACATTTCAATTCTTACAAAAAAACGAAGATAAAATAAAGTTAGTGTTTTAATTTTAATTACATAGGTCATATTAATTTTAATTACATAGGTCATATCAAATACTTTAAAAATCTCAATTGTATAGTTAGACAAATGGAATATAGAATCACATATAGAATCTTTTGTGAATTTTGTTGAAAATTTGTTTTGTTAATATGAGTATAGTTTTTTGTACAACATTTTTTTGATACATATCTTTACTCTCTTTTCTTAGTGATAAATTCTTTACTTATTAAAAATAAATAAATAAAAGCTTGAAATAAAGAATTTAATATAATAGACTATCTTTTCATATTATTGACATTGAGTAAAATCTTACAATTTTGCGATGTAATTTTACAATTCGATTCTTTAGACCCTTCTCCAATTTTAAATAGAAATTCAATTTTAACAATCTTGTGCCCATTTATATCCCTGCCAACTAAAGTTCAAGACGAGTCATGTTTAATTGTTTATAGATTCTTTAGCAACTTAATGTACATAGCACATAATACTTCTCTCTCTTTTCTTTCGCTTGAGGACGTTGAGAGCTATGCTCTTCTATCTTCTTTCGCATGATAGGTGTTCTGTGCTTCTTCCATTTTCAACATATTAGACGGGCAGATCAAGAATGCAAAAATTTTTTTGGGTTAAATAAATGGTTTAAAGATAAAATTGATTAGAGTTATAAAAATTTAGACTAAGCATAAGTTAAACAAAGGCTTAGAGGTAAAATGGAATGGATTACAAAAATTTAGGTCGGACTAAATTTAAAAAAATATATATATTTTTTTTAACTAAAAAAAAGGTATATCACACCTACCTTCCTAAACATTAAGCTAATTACAAAGACCTTTCTCAACCACTTGAATATTATACTTACTTCCCCCATTTCCAAATATTTATCACACTTAGATCCACTCGTTAGTTTTTTCTCTAACACCATTTGTTAGGGATTATACTGTAATTGGCAAATTCATAATCAAAACAATATTAATTAAAGTGTCATGTAACTACTAGA
>QLOD02000013.1:26243679-26255113 GCA_003260245.2 Sideroxylon spinosum | reverse complement strand
GCGTGTATAAGCCTTACGGTCAGAAAGTTTTCGAGTTGGTGGACGACCGGCTTTGCTGAACAAAAAGTAAGAAGTTGTTAGATAAGCGGACCCCATAATTATCAAGAAAACAGGGATGGCAGGCCATTTATTAAAAGAACCCAAATATTGGAAGGAGAAAATACCCGACCTCTCAGTCTTGTCTAAACTAAGCCGGGCACTTCTGAGTTGTTTTGCCGTCCCCCCATTGCCAAGCTTTTCAACCGCCATTGGCATGAGAGACCTTGTCGAAGTAACCCCTCGCCCGGTCCTCCCCTTACGAACACAATCTCCAAGGTCCTCCCCACTAACCAGCTTATTTTTTCTCGGTGGCGGTACAAGATTAGAAACCTTCTGAACAGTCTGACTGGCTTTTTCATCCATCTCATCAGTCTTTTTGCCCTTGTCCCTACATTTTATGTCAGTAGCCCCTGACTCCTCACTTTCCGATAATGCAGCAGCTGAAAAATGGTCACCCTTGTACTTAACTTGTTTTGGAGAATTACTGGATAACCGTCTAGCTAAGCCTGACCCATTTTCATTACCAGTAACATCAGACATGGCATCTAAAGCAGGGCTCTCTTCATTACTTGAAACAATAGGAACAAAATTTGTTCTTCTAGCAGGACGAGAAATCTTTGGCCGTTGGCCAGCCCAGTGCACTACCGGTGGTGATGAAGACCGCATTGATGGTGTCCGTTTCCGATTGTTAGTGCCAACAGCAGCAGAGGTCTTGCTTGTAGAATGAGACAGCTCCCAGTCATTAGCAACAGTAGTACGTTGAACAACAGGGGACTTGTGTAAAGCATTCGAACCAGATCGTGGAGCCCGAGCGACTGAATTCATTTTTGTATTTGACGTAGGGCTAGCTGAACTGAACTCCTCCTTGGCATTTGTCCTACATTTTGATAGGGTAATGTAAACCACTACACAATCAGACTAGAAAAAAATAGAGAGAGAGAGAGAGGACTATACTTCAACGGACAAGGCTCCAAAATTAAATATTAAATACATATATATATATGGGAAAAAATAAAGAGACAGACAGATAAAGAGAGATATGAAATGTGGAGAGTGAAAATATGAAAAGTAAATAAATCAATTGAGAGATGGGAGTGTTTAGACAGCCTTGCTTACTTGTTAAGAGCTCTTAGATTCACTCTTTCCTTATCCAAAGCGGCCGGACGGTCTCTTCTATCATGGAGAAGGGAACCATTGTCCTGCTCAGCCTTCGGTATGGAAGACCGTATGCCCAAGCTACTTGCTTGCAAGCTACCATCTACCTTTCCAACTCCTACAGCTCCATTAGCAACTCCTGGCCTACATCAAGATGCATATTTTTTATTGATAAGTACCGTCAAGATACATTTACATATTAAATAAATAAATAAAAAGGTGAAAAAAGAACGGCACCTGTTCGAATAAATATTCAAAGTACTGACAGATGAATCACAAAATCAAGCGTAAATTATTTTACCAATAAAAGACAAAAGGGGGAAAAAAGGGCGACAAGATATTAAATGCCTAATAAAGGACGTTGTTATTCCATAAAAGGGAGTGAGGAAGATAAAAAGGCATTAAGTACAGGATGCAATTTCAAGAGAATGATGTAATTGCAAGTGAAAAAGGCTGCAACTATTATTATCACAACCAACACAAAGACCCAACCCCCACCGCCCTCCAATTCATTATCTAAACAAACTACATGGGCACAAATTTCTATCTTTAAGCAATGTTTTTGAACGACTATACAAGAGCAAACATAAAATAAAACAGTAACTCTCCAACAATAACAAATCATGGAAGCAGTCAACGACCACATGCAACTAAATCAAGCTTTCCTAGGTTTCAGAAAGATATATAAGTCAATTATAGAAAAGGGAGCATGATATTCTTATTAAAATTTAGCAAGCACGCCAACTGTAGGGTTTAAAGAGTTGAGGGGCTTGCTAAAGTAGTATTACCTGAACCCATGGGAATCAGTCAACCTTGATCGAGCATCGCTAGGAAGTCTTGGCTGCATCCCTTGTTTAGGCTCCCTATAGCCATCAATAGGTCTTGTTGCCACCGTGCTAGGAGAAACATCTGGCTTTATCCCAGATCTCTTCTTCTTCATCTTTGACTTCTCCCAACCATCAACGCCAATTGGTAATCGCTCATCAACATGAGTTGTGCCACTATTTGGGAGTCTTAATAATTCCCTATCCCTATCCACATTCCCAGATGGCCTAGCAGGAGTACTTGCCCGCATATCAGTCTAGATCAATCAAAATTCACACATCAGTCCTCTCTAAAAAAGATTATGTCATAATCAAGGATCAAAATTTTGTCTCAATAGGTTGACATTTAACACTGAAATGGAAATATTTTGAAAATGTTTTAAAAGCGGCATAAAAATATGAAAGAATATGAAAATATTTAAAAGCATAAACAGATATTTATCTAAATGTACGAAAGCAAATAATAAATTAATTAAACTTATTATTTTGGCATCTTCTGCTACATTTTGATGTCGTTTATTGTGTTTCAATGACTTTTTCAGTAGCTTCATGATTTGGGGAGGGGAAATAGGTACCATTTTTTGTTCCTGATAGTACTTCATCAAAAGAATGGGCAACAGATTGTCAACAAATAAGATTGCCATTCTTAAAAGCAGATTATGAGATAATCTTAGAGAAACTACTAAGGTCACAAAAGTAGAATATCTAGAATACATTGTGATGGAATAACTAGTAAGGAAATATCTAAAGCCCATTATTTTAAAAGAACAAAGTAGTTAAAATGTATAGTGAAAACCTGGTGTCAATATGCATGGTACAGAAGATACTGTTCGTCCAGGAACATATAGAATTCATTCAACAGAAAATATATACTATTTAAACACAGACATGCAAGGAACACCAAATTAAATGACAACAGAAAATTAAATCTCAATGCGGAGAACTAATGACAAATGCTCTGTTAAGCAGTTACCTGGTGTGCTGATCATCCCATTGTGAGGGACAGATGACAATGGGAACATGGTCTTTTATATTGTCTAAATTGTAGCCAAATAGGTGTGGTTTCTATAAATCACATTGTTAGAATGTCAAGTACTTTTAAACATTAAAGCAAATTTCTTTCAAGCTTCAAACGTCAAACAAAAAAATAGCCTGTTATTTGTCTAATTAATTGTATAAAAACATATTTTGGGGAACGATACGACTCTTTTTTGAATTCCAACCTCCAAGTTCTTGCTAGATTTTAGTTTATATATATATTTTCAAAGGAAATTTTGAAGGAAATAAATAGGTATAACTTTGGGAATTGTTTCGGATCACTAGATTATTCTGTATCATTTTGGAATGAACGTTTGCCATGAACATGCAAACCAAAACATCAATGGCTAGGGTGCCATTGATAGTTTCTGGTAAATTAGGTCCGACATGACCAATGCCTTGTGTCCATCCAACATATACACACACAGGAAACAGGAGGAAATAGAAAAGGAAATTTTTTTTTTTTTTACAAAGGTGCTTCCGTGTTAAGCAAGGGAAAGGAATGGAAGCGGTGAAATTACTAAACCACGTTTGGGGATTGGAGATCACCATATAGTCGTAGAGAAAATTAAGGAGAGAAGCAAAGGAGGAGGGAAAAAACAGACCTAAATGGAAATCAATTAAATAAGGCTACAGTGTAAAATCCAAAGAAGGAAATTTTCCATCACAAACATGAAACAAGGAAGCATATATAATGAATGAAGTTCAAGAAACAGACCCTCAAATCCACCATAGAGGTTCGGGTCCGTTTGCTAGGAATGGAAATTTTCACCCTTTCTTCTGACTTCTGCTGCTCAGGTTCAAAACCAGTGGCAATTGCATGACTTTGTGCTCCCATCTTACCCATGCCTGACCCCAAAACTGACCGATCACCTGGGAATAAGGCAGTGGAACGATCAGTAGACAGAACATCTGATCGGGATCTCTTCCTTGATGGAATGCTAGGGAAACACTTGTTCATTACAGACAAGGCTTCACTGAAAATCTTCAAACGCTCCCTGTTACATCATATAAGTTTGTAAGCTAAATATATCCAAAGTCTCATATCAAAGAAAATACGGACAACTACCTGCCCTTCATGAGGCTTTCACGAAGACCAGCCTTCAGCCGTTTGAGTTCCTCCAGTGATGGAGAAGGCAATGGCTTGCCTTTGGAAGAACCAGATGGAGAGTCATCCAATGGAAAGCCAAAGGCAAGACTTGCGAGTCGCCTAAAATCCACTTGTCGGCTAGATTTGTGCTCTGAAACCAATGATTTTGGATCAAACCGCAAGCACTGAAGGAAGTTAAGCACATCTCCTTGTGTTACAGAAGAACTGCTTCTTGACATGCTTGGAAGAGCCGATAGGATAGGACTCTCCATATTATCTCGAAAGCTACCTGATCTGTCCAATGAAGCAGCTGTGTATGTTCCACGCTGCGCATATAATGGCCTATCTGGGCTGACGGAAGACATATCGAACTTACTAGATGCTGCCATGGCACCAATTTGTAATCCCAGTAAACCCAGTCGTGCATGACAATATTGCCTTATAACAGCACATCAAATCCAAACTTAAAAGTCTTAATGAGAATTGCAGAACAATACACCTGCAAAAGATAATAAGTTAAGTAATAGAAGACAAATAATGAGTTGGAGCTAACCTTGAATAAGACCATTGACTACTACAAACACAATTACAGGCAGGTAGATTCCAAGCAACTAAACTCAAAATCAAACTCATACAGGCTTTGAGAACTTTGTTCTTCCAATTACCCGTTACAAAGTTTCTCCCAATGCAGTGTTGATAAGTATTGGAATTTTTCCACAATCACAAACACACTTCCCATTACTATTGTATCCACCAATGCAACAACATATAAAGCCAGCATTATTCCTTTTTTGATTTCTAATGGCAACATCAATTATTAAGAAGTGTAATTAAGAAAATAAAAGCCAAAAATATGGTCACACAATCAATTATCTTTGATTTTTCATCTACAAGATTCTTTATTTTTGCTATAGTAATCACTACTATTAATTTCTTATCAAAAAAATCACTATTATTAATTCCACACGCGAGGTCACCGGGGTGTCATGGGGCTCATGACATTCAAACAAAAGCACGTAGGCACAATGCAAGTGCCATTAAAGGAAACAGCAAGAACAAGACGCAAGCATGCATGCAAAAGCCCCTATCAAGCGGGATGCAGAAACAACCACTGAGGATAATAATAATAATTAAGGGGGAAAAAAAAACCATGATGTCAGCGATTAATGGTCAGTAATAAACACACATGAGGAAAAAGTATCTATGTTACATGAACTCTTCCAAATTTCTCACATACATGTGTATGATACTTAAGATTTAGGTGAGGTTATGGGAAGTGTCCACTGAACAAGTGTGTTTAAATACTATATATAAATGTACATAAGACTTCCATTTTTGCATAAGAAACTCCATGGTAGCTTGTACATTTATTGCAAAAATAAATAAGAAACTGAGAAGTCTAGTCGCGCCCCCACACCGTTGAACATAAAATTAGATAAATACAACATGCAACAAACACCCACGTGACACCCATAATTGATTTGGTGCAAAATGGACTCCTATATAAAACAACCAAACTAACAGAAGACTGCTATCTTTAAACAACAAAATCCTGATTTTTCATGCCACAGAACTCAAACATCTAGTATTGTCACGTGAGCACACATTCACATCGCATGGACAATAAGTAAGTCAGAGCACTTATTCTCGATTCCAACTGCAGATCAAACTATTTCCTCGTAGAAATGGATTTGAACTCATTAAGAGTGTAAAATGCAACTGAATCAAATGAGATAAAGTAGAAAAACTCAATATTGTAAATGACAACGAGTATTTCTTTTGCATCCATGCAACGCTACTTTTCTCTTCTTAATTATTAATTATATTACTCTACTTTTCCATTCTTTGTTTCTTCCCTTTCTTTTTTTAACACCTAATTTTCTATCTTCCTCAAGTTCACTTTCTCCATTCCAATATCCACCCGATCCTCATAATTCTAACCAACAACCGCAAGTTTATTGATTCCATTCCTTCATTTCTCTATTCATTCACCTGCTCATTTGATCAAGGCAAACACCAAATCGGTCACCTCATCAGAAAACATAATTTAGCTACTGTGTCGCCACCCAATACCACAGAACTCGCTTTGATCACAATTCAACTTCAACTACCATAGAATTATACACATGGAAACCAATATATATATACCGACACATATCTATACACAAGCACATACGCAATTGAAAACCCTAAAAGTCGAATCAACCAAAAAAACAAATAAAATAAATAAACTCCATCCTCAGCTGCAAACCGAGACTGTAGCGAAGATATGAAACCCTACCACTTGAATCGACTAATAAAATTATAAAAAAAAAAAAATTAAACACATGTTAATATATAGAAATATATATGTATATATATATATACCTTTTTGAGGTAACTATGAATGTATAGATATTGTGAAGCTGAATCGAGTCTGCAACTTCGACGAATTAAGATTCAGTTCGAATTTTAGGGGATTCTGCGAGGTGTTTTTTTCGAGTTCGGAGCTTGAAATCGAAGGTTCATTCAGAGCCGTGGTAGACGAAATCGACCGCTGTGTGTTATGATCGGCAATGTGTTGGCTTTTGATGAAAGTACTTTTCCGCCCACAGTCTGTGCCGTCAACAAATGGAAGGATGGGGGCCTGCGCAGGGGCAACGTTGGAAGATATGTGTTGAGTCGGCTTCAACGGCTCCGACTTTTTTTTATTTTTTTATTTTTTTGGTTCGCTTGTCCGAAAATTCTAAATTTACCCAAACTCGTTCTCTACATTTTATTTTCGGTCCAATTTTTGGAACACCATATGCATGAAAATATGTATTAGTGTATCTAATGATTTTATTTATTTATTTATTTTTTGTTATAACTCAAGATATCCAAGTCAGTTTTCATGCATCTCAATCATTTCTTGAAAACCTAAAGTTATCGATCAGATAAACCCTCTATTGACTACGAGGAACTTGAACTAATGAACACAATCGAATAATCCTCAAGTTGCCCTCAAAATATTTAAACTAGTGAATTCTAAAGAATAAATCAATATTTTACCAGTTTAGCCTAATGACTCACTTAGAGCAAACACAAGTTTTACCAGTTTAACTAACTCTCAAAATTAGTATATCTAATAAATGAATTATTAGTTCGAGTGTTCTCAAGTTCACTAGAATCTTACTCGATCGTTAACTTTAAATTTTGAAAGATTAATCCAGATACACGTAAACTTATCTAAACCTTGAGTTATTTTAATATATATATAGATAATGATGCTGGTACTGATTCACAAATATAAAAATATTATCTCACCCAACTTTTAAATCAGTGTAACTTTAAATTTTTGGTAAAATGTTTCATAAGAAAAAATTCACATTTCATAATATGGTATGTTTCGAGTAAAAAATAAATAAATAAAAGTTATCGTCTTGTAATTCGTTTAATGAGTAAAGAATTATAAATTTTTATAAATTTTTAATTGTTTAGTAAAATTTAAAACTCCAAATGGAGCTATATATGTGTAGATATAAATATCATATAAATTTTAATCACTTTTATAATATATCGATTTTGAATTTTTTTATAATATATCTATTTTACACATATCCATTTGAGTAACATACTTAGTAAAACATTAAATCAATTGATGTAAGTTAATTTAAAAAATTACATCAAATAATTATAGGAAGGTGTGTAATTTTGCTTAAATAATTAATGCAATAAATAACAATTATGATTAAAATGATATATTTGTTATGTAACAAAATTACTATTAATAATTCAGTGTATTGAGGCTATATTTGTTTGTGAGATATGACATGGATGACTGAGTTATCAATCGTGAATTCCACCACATCCCATGTTTGGTAAAAAAAAAAAAAAGAACGGACTCTCGAGTCTAGATTGGATTCCATATATAATACGATGAAAACATAGTATTGTATTCAATATTTAAAAATTCAAAATTATTTCCAATCAAATCATATATTTTATAACACTTTATATCCACCAATCAAACATTTAAAAAAAAAATTTCATGTAATATTACTTATCCCGTTCAATCAAACGTAACGTATGAATAGTAGCGACACAAGTTTAATTAGAAGTAAGTTATTAATTTTTATGGCATGTTATAAATCATGTGGTGCAAAACGTTATCATGGAAGAAAATAATTTTTGTGGTCTACTAGCATTAAATATCCAAATTCTTGAAATAAATTGACTAGTTTGGCCCATTATTTATTTCATATTTTAGTATTAGTTTTCTATAAAATATTTGAATATATACTATGTTTAATTTAAACTCTCTCTTTTTAATGTTGTAGTGATAGCAAAAATTGCAAAGTACCGTTTATTGGATTGTTTGATTTCGGTAAATATTTCAAATAACTAGGTCATCTTATGAATAAAATAGTTCTCGAAGCTGAAACTTTTTTTGTCCTTTTCTTAAAAATGTTATGATGAATTTTTCGAAGTCGCGGTCAACCGGCTATTTTATAAATTTATGCTCTTTCTAACCCAAAAATAAATAAATAAATAAATAAACTAATATTTATATAATAAACTAATACCATTTGATGTGACATTTGTCCAGATCATCAGCTATGTTATTAACATATTTTTCAAAATCTTTTTCAAATAAATATCTATCTAATATGAAATAATATATGGTGGGACTTTTGTTCTATGTGTTAGTATAAGAGAAAGAGAGAGAGAGAGAGAGGGAGGGAGGAGCGTTAGGGATAGGTTGATGGGGGAGTGTTTTTGTTTGTGTGTGTATATAAAAATTTTTAAAATTTAAAATATTAAAAAAATTATTTTGAAATGATGGTTGAATGTTTGTATTTGATTTATAAAAATGATGCATGGTAAAATTTTAATTAAGAATTTTAAAAACTTTTGTTACAAATATTAGTTTTTTGGTAGATTTTTTTTAAAAATGGATTGATATTTATATTGAAAATGTGGAGACTTTTGAATTTTTTGGAGTTTTATGAGTTTCAAAAGTCAATTTTTTATATGTCAAATTAATATTTTTGTATATTTTTAGAGTTTTTTTATTTACAATTTCAATTTTAATGTGTTTAATACTTAAATTAAAATACATACACTTTCATATTTTTTGAATTTGAAATATTTTTAATCGTTGAATTTGCTCAATTACTAGGATAATTTTTCTTTTTAATTTGTTTATTTTTATTTCCAACAAATTTTGGTAATTTTAAAAAGTTGGACTGATATTTGTACCAAGAGATTTTATAAAATCCAAAAAGTTTTAAAATTCTCAACTAAAACTTTGCTATGTTCCAACGAATTTTGGCACATTTTTTAAAAGTTGGCCTGATATTTGTACTAAAAAAGTGAAAACTTTTAAAGTTTTTTTTGAATTTTTTGAGTTTTTTTAGGTTTAAACACTCCCTTTTAGACTAAATTATATTTTTGTGCCGTTTGAGATTTTTTTTAAATTTTTTTACTTACAATTTCAATTTTAATGCTTTTAATATTGAAATTTTAAAAATTTTGAATTTGGATTATTTTTAATCGTTGAATTTGCTCAATAGCCAAAATTATTGTTATTTTTCTTTTCAATTTAGTTATTTTTCTGTCATTACATTGGTATATTTTGAACAATGATTTCTACTTTCATAAGTCAGTTTTATAATTTTTTATATAGGTTTACTTTATAAATTTAAATTTGAATATTTACACATGAAATTATATTTTAGTACTTTTAGGCACAAGTAATTTCTAGTGAATAGCTATTAGACAAAGTTAAAAAAAATATTTAAAATCGAATTTTAATTAAAAAGTTCTTAATGTAAAATTTAATGTACTTAAAACTTAAAATTTAAAATTTTAAATATCTATATTGTTACACTCTTTCTGTCATCTATATAATAAAGAAGTTAAAAAATTTAAATTTGAGATATTTTTAACCATTGGATTTGCTCAATGATCATGATATTTTTTATTTTCTTTTTGAATTTAATTGTCTTTTCGGTTACTTTACATGGAAACACAAACTCTTTTTTTTTTATATATATATATTTTGTTGAATACTAGAAATTGCCTATGCCTAAAGGCACAGAAATATAATTTCATGTGTAAATAGTTTAAATTTGAATTTATTAAGTAAACCCAAAAAAAAATTATAAAACTAACTTATAAAAGTAAAAATCACTGTTTAAAAAATACTAATGTAATGACAGAAAAACAACTAAAGTGGAAAGAAAAATAATAATAATTTTGTCTATCGAGCAAATTCAATGATTAAAAATAACCAAAATTCAAAATTTTTAAAATTTTAATATTAAACACATTAAAATTGAAATTGTAAGTAAAAAAATAAATAAAAAATCTAAAACAGCATAAAAATATAATTTAGTCTAAAAGAGAGTGTTTAAACCTAAAAAAAACTCAAAAAATTCAAAAAAAAAAAACTTCAAAAGTTTTCACTTTTTCGATACAAATATTAGGCTAACTTTTAAAAAATTTACCAAAATTTATTGAAACATAGCAAAATTTTAGTTGAGAATTTGAAAGGTTTTGGGATTTTATAAAACTTTTTGGTACAAATATCAATCAAACTTTTTAAAAAATTTACCAAAATTCATTGGAAATAAAAATAATCCCAAATAAAAATAAACAAATTAAAAAAATAGTCCTGGTAAATTTAGCAAATTCAACAATTAAAAATATTCAAAATTCAAAATTTTTAACAAATTCAAAAAATATGAAAGTGTATGTATTTTAATTTAAGTATTAAATACATTAAAATTGAAATTGTAAGTAAAAAAAACTCTAAAAACGTACAAAAAAATTAATTTGTCATGTAAAAAAGGGACGTTTGAAGCTCAAAAAACTCTAAAAAATTCAAAAATTTCCACGTTTTCAATACAAATACCAGTCTATTTTTTTAAAGAATCTACTAAAAGACCAATATTTATACCAAAAGTTTTCAAAATTCTCAATTAAAATTTTATCATGTATCACTTTTATAAATCAAATGCAAACATTCAACCATCATTTCAAAATAATTTTTTTAACATTTTAAATTTTTATACACACACACACACAAACAAAAACACTCCCCCATCAACTCATCCCCTACGCTCCTCTCTCTCTCTCTCACATACTAGCACATGGGACAAAAGTTCCACCATACATTACCTTATATTAGATAGATATTTATTTGAAAAATATGCTAAAAAGGATGTTGATGACGTAGCTGATGACTGGGACAAATGTCACATAAAATGATGTGTTTTATTATATAAATTTTTTTGTAAAAATTTTTAAATCAATATTTTAAAAA